>JABEEJ010000631.1:0-39266 GCA_013363135.1 Fusarium brevicatenulatum
GAGCACTTGAGATTCAGCACCGGAGCCAGCCGAGGGCATTGAGCTCCCGTTGGCTGCCATGTCGGTGCTTTCGTCTGGCGGATCAATACGCGAGCGATGGACTGCTGGCGAATGTAGGGTTCACGGAAAAGTAGAGCAGAGCAGAGCAGAGCAGAGCAGAGCAGAGCAGAGCAGAGCAGAGCAGAGCAGAGCAGAGCAGAGCAGAGCACGGGAGCAAAGGCGCTTGTTCTACGCAAGCTTTGTAACGGAGATCTGGTCACGGAGGGCTATCTAGGCCAGAGCCATGGAGAGAGGCAGAGAAAGGCGGATCGTCGTTGTCTGCTGTTTGGGGTTCACGGGTTCGAGGGTTTCGTTTGCGACGGCGGGAGCAAGATGAAGCAGATAGCGAAGCAAGCAAGCGAAGAGCCGGAAGTGACTGGGGGAAGACGGCAAGATGCAAATAAGCAAAGAAAATTATTTTTTTCCAACAAAGGCGGTGAAGCAGAAGATAAACCCGAGAAGAAAAGATTGGTCACAGTATCGAGTTACTTTGAGGATGGTGAGAGTGAAAGCCAAAGTGAAAGTGGTGAGAGGGAAGTTAAGTGTTGGGCTAAAATTCAGAGCTCTCAGGCTGAAGAGAGCCGAGAATGATCAGTGAGCGAGCCTACCTTAGACCAGCTACCTAACTTAGTACAGCCAGCCAGCCATTGGTGGCGGGGCAGCCCCATTTGAAACAATTCACCTTGCACGCCTCATGCATGAATTCAGAACTGACAAAGAACTTATCGCCCCTAATAAAGTGAGGGCTGAATCATAAAAAGAAAATACAGCCATGAAATCTCAATAGTTTCCACCGTACAGTACAGTACAGTGCAGTCTTGGGCTCAGGCTCCCCTGGAGCACCACAAAGAGAGCATCAGTATGTGCCTCCGATGAACAACTGTTTCAACTTATTTCCTACCGTCCAACGTATCAAGCTCCTCATGCATGTATGTCCACGGTGACACTTACAGCTGGCCCCAGTTGTTGTTTGGGTCCTTTGTTTCTATGTGGCTTAACCTCCTGTATGACAGGGGCCCGGCCATTGACCAAGCTGCAAGGCTGAAAAGGAGATCGATGCTTTGATTCTAGCTCACGTCACTCCTATAGAGGGGTTCAGGATCATCATGCCACTACCCAATTTCGTCTCTGTGCTTTAGTTGATATCGTGATATGATACTTATCGTGCATTTATTGACCCGCGATTTCAGTCATTGAAGCATGATTATCCAAGGCAGAAGTTCATTGGACTGTACTGATGAGTGCTTTTGAGTCACAGAATCTCGCCTACTCAGCAAATGAAAGCCGTGAGCTTCATTTGTAGACTGGTTTGGACTGGCACTCTCCCAAAGGTGATGAGATTGAGCTATACATAATTTCGTGGTATAAAAGTGCGTGCACTTTTATTCTGTTCTATTTATTGGCTGGCGTATACTGCCAGAGACAGAGAAGCTTATCATAGAAGCTTGTCGACACACACCGCACAACCTCAGAAGGCTCATCATCCCGAATGAAGTCACTTCCATAGTTCATGCTCTTGTGTTCTTCAAACCTCGCCAGAATCTCACAACTCCAGTCCTTGTCATTCTTGATCTCCAGGTCCAAAAGTCTTGCCCCTGCATGCATGCATGAGGCGAGGATCCTCACTTTTATAGACTCTTTAGAATCTTGTATATTGACCAAATCCAATCGCCAGACACCTCCTCCTAGATTTTGCTCAAGCACTAGCTCGACCTTTTTCATGCCATATGATTCGTGCAGGTCATGTACAACAAAAACACGTAAATGGTCGTCATAACTGCCTGTCACAACGACTCTGCCTGAGTTCTTTGTGAGTGGAAAAAGTGGCAGAATTGCTGTGACCCCTGCATCATGTGCCCCCTTTATAATTGCAGGCGAATATGGCTCTTCGAACGGGGAATCAGACTCCCTTAAATCCCAGATGCAGGACGTGTAGCGAAGCATGGAGTCATCCCCACCGCAATAAGCTGTGACTTGGGCCTTGTCCTTAGTTGACTCTGATGTTGCGGGTGAGAATGCAATGCACCAGGCCTCGAGGGAATTGGCAATACTGAGATCAGCGTAGTTCTGAGTGATGCGGTACTCTTCGTCCAAATGTAATATTCGAGCAGAGCCTGTCGAAGTTGTGAGACCAATCAGATCTGGGACCTCAGGATGCCAGTTGCATTGCAGGAACAAGATATCTTCTGGGATATCTTCACATCTGCTTGTTGATATATGCTGTAAAGGGGCTGAGGGATTTGTCTTCGGGTCAAGTTTGAACACAGCCAGTGTCCCAGTGCTAGATACTACAGCCATAATATCCTCTCTGCCTTTCTGAGGGTGAAATCGGAGGTCTAGAATAGCTGAAGGCTGCGAAACTGTCTGAACTAGATGACTATGATCAAACGCGTCAGCAACCAATTGGGCCCCGGGGATATAAGCTTACAAGTCGCCACCAACGACATTGAAGACTAGCAAGCTCCCATTGCGGCTTTGTGGTGTCTTGGTTGCGGTTGCAGTATCAGTGTCATCGTCGTTGTCTGTCTCTTTTTGGGTATCGTCATTTCTTTCGAGGTTGTAAGTTCCCACCACGAACAAGTAAGGATGCAGTTTACAGAACTGGATACAACTAGGAGGCAGATCCAAGGTTAAGGAAACCTTTGACGATACGATTTTGGAATCATCCATGGGTAATAATGGATATTGAAGTGATATGTAGGATCTGGCAAAGGCAAAGGCAAAGGCAAAAGCAAGCAAGCAATCAATAGGTAGAAAACAAATGGAGTCCAAATGGTGGGGTCTGTCTCCTTAGTTGTTACCTTATCCATTTATAGGGTGAGACTTGAGAGGTACGATGATCGCCAGAATGCACAGTTGTAATTTCAGATTGGATACCAAAGAATTCTGCGAAGCATCCAAGCATTTAGCTACCTATGTAAGAAGATACATAAAGTGGTTGACTATTCCCATGATCAAACTTGAGGCGTAGGTAATCTATTGCAGGGTATAAGTTACAGGCCTCAGAGTTTAACTGCCGGACTAGCGCTATCAACGCGAACTTGCTTCTGCGACTCCATCCCCTCGTCTCGTCTGGGGTATTCCCGCTCCTTACGTCAACACGCGTATTTATTCATTGTAAACTTGTCACTTTGACGCATAGGACGGCTGAGGCGGCGATCTTGTTTCCTATGTTTACAACTCTTTCTCCTTTTGATTTATGCTTGTTGCGCAGTTTGTGCTCTTGTCCACAAAACGAACAGTTCCAGCGCCATTGTTGAATAACTAACTCAAAGCTCTGCTTTGTTCTGATTACATCCTCCTCAATTTTAACTTTATTCGACGTCATGGAATATTCCGATGAATCTGACTTCTATGGTGCGCCCTACCGTTGAATCAAATCTTCATTAGCTTACAGCTTTAGGGGACTATGATATGGTCATGAACCTTAACAACCGTGTACAACAATTTGATGTTCAGAGCTGGATGCTCGAGCAACAGCAATGCCCTGGGAGGCCTATTCCTGACAAGAACAACGTTCACGAAATATCGCATCTTCACAATCCCTATGCCGGGGTAAATTATGCATGGCAGCTTTCCGAGACGGTAGATCAGTTCCTCGCACGTCTCCCACCCAGGACAACAGACATCACGGAGGATACGCCTTGGATCTTCATTTGCAATCCATATATACCCCGCGTTGAAAAGTCTATGGGGCAGAACCAACTTAGTAAAGGCAATGAAGATGAGGCTCCCGAGGAAGAAGGCAGCAAGACTGCGCTTGTCATGGAAGGCGGCCTGGAGAGACTAGAACTTCTCTCCAAGTTCAAGGACGGACTGAAGAAAACCAACAAGGTCCTTGCAACCCAAGAGCGGGATCTTCGAAAAGAAATCAAGAAAGCCTCAGATGATATACTGCACCTGGCGCACGCTGCCAAAGTCCGTGCTGGCAAGGTTTGTTTCTCAGGACGTCTCGCCAAAACACGACTGACCCTTGACAGTGGATGTTGTTCTGCTCACCAGCAGAAGTAAACGACGTGTGGGAGATTGTTGCGAAAGCAACTGCCAAAAACGAGCTCGGCATTGCTGCAAAGGTTGCTCCACGGTCAGCCGAAGAGGACTCTCGAAAAGATCGACTCATCTGCGTGTACACGACCGATTTCGCAGACAAGGCCGACGTTGGCAGGGTACTCCAAAAGCTTCGAGAGCTCAGATTGGTTGAAGCTCGAGGACGACCTATCTACTATAAGCCAGGTGAGTCATGGTTTCGTATTGATGGCAATAAAGTGAGGCTGACGCAAGTCGATAGATGCATATACGTACATAGGGATATCGTTTGGGAATCCCTGGGGTCTGAAAGCGTCGATCTATAAGTCATCTGACATCTTCCAGACCTGACGCACAACAAATGACTCATCTGGCCAGGCAGAACAAGAGGGAATGTTCCATCGTGTATGGAGGATCAAAATCAAGAATCCGAGTGCATAATGTAGAGAGAAACAAAAAAAAACAGGATCGTATCGTCATGACCTTCATAACCAATATCCTAAACGCCCATGATTCCAAGAGATGCTAATTCCGCATGACGCTCAAATGCTGTCGCTGGCCTATGCCCAATTTGTCCGCCCAAGCCCATCAATGGCTTCCCATCAATTAACCACGTGAAAATACTATAAATGCCCATGTAACCGTGACAGCTTATACATCGATGATTTCAAGGTCATTAGCGCTGGCGTCAAGGTCGATGTACTTGAGCGGCAGAACAAGTCGATATGCACTGTTGCCGTTGAGGTAGTATCGGTGTAGCTTCTTAGTGCGCAAAAAGCCGAGCTGTTCGTACAATCGCATAGCAGCAACGTTGGTCTCTTCAGTCTCGAGGACAATTTCGTCCGCATTGCGCTTGGTCATGGCGTCGATGGCCTTCTTGACGAGGGTTGTCGCAATACCATGGCCACGGAAGTCAGAAGCGACGGCCAACATGGCGATGTAGCCTCTTCGAGTGGGGTTGGAGTGTGAAGCATGGACTTCCAGCTTGCACACTATAACACCGATGAGAGATGAGTCGACTGGGTTCAGCGCCTGAGGACTATTTGTCAGATAACCACCTTGGAATCGACTTGAGGGTGAATTGGTCTCACCATGAAGCATAGATGTGCCCACTGGCATAAGAAATACCGATATACATAGATGCTATAAGGCTCACTCAAGTCCTTTGAGATCAATGCCCGGATAGCGGGTAAATACTGAGCCTCGAGGGCATGTTCATATTGTACGTAGCGTAACTCGCCAGGAAGGTCGTCGATTTTGGTAGGGGCCATGGGACTATGGGGGTTTAAAGAGGATAGAAGAGACCAGACTGATTCTGGACTATCAGTTATACTGTTGAGAGCTGTGGTAGTAGAGTTGTGTTGAAGTTGATGTTTGGGTAAAGATGTTAGATATGGGCGTCTGAAGGTTTAAAACCAGATCTTGACTTGACACCTAAAGAGGGGCAGGCAGAAATGGAGACTCAACCCGGTATCGGTGTGAGGGGTAGACTAAGTATGTACTGGCCTACAAGGGGTCAAGGACTTGAGCTGAGGTCCAATGGATAAGAGTCATTAATTCAAGAAAGAGGGTGGGAAGATCTCAAGATTTGGGGCTGGAGGTGGCAATATGCAATGCATTGGAGGTATCACAGCCAGCGCCTCCAACAGTGAATTACCAGGTTTGGTAAACCGCACCAAAGAATTGATGCACATGGCCACGAGGGCAAGGCACGCAGGGCCGTTGGCAGGGATTCCGCTGTGCTGCAGAAGCCAAGGACGCTATTTTAGAGCTTTTTTTGATGGATTTGTGGAGGGGAGAGCGGGGGCATTGGAGTAAAAAAGGTCCTGAGCTAGCTGAGTTAGCTGAGTGATGTATTGCATCGTTTACAGAGTGGTCCGATCAAGCCGATATAAGCGATGGACAAATGCGTCTTTAACTTAAGTAGAGTCAATTTGAACTGTCTGAGGGAGAGGGAGAGAAGAGACATGGAGAAAAGGTCTGTGTCCTTTCATCATTTGGAGTCCAAGCATCCAAGGTGATAATGACGGCTCTAAACTCCATATAGCGTGACATATATCCCTTTCTCATGGAATGAAAGCCCTTGAATAAAAGAGAGAGTCGCTTGACTCCTTTATCCCTTTGTGATTGATTTCGGCCTCTTCCGTTTCATCCGCTCGGCATTTTAAGATTAGTAGCCCTATCTTGGCTTTGACGTCAGGTTCCTGCCTATCAGGAACGGCAAGCATGTTCTATGAATGAGCTCCCTCTCATGTGATGTACGCGACTCCCAAACCAAACATGGAGCAACTCTTTCATAACTACGTACCACGGTCCGTGGCTTTGATAGAACTCCCACTATCATTCAACAGATATTTTCTACTGTATCAAATTAGATCAGTCGGTATATTTACTCTACAACTTCCGCTGACAGATGATACGATTCTTTAGACTTCGGGCTTTGCGACCACCCCGTTTTTTGTTTTAGATTTAGAGCACGCGCCCACCCGCACCCAAGTTAAAGTAGCCCGGTGTCCATGGGCGTCATAGCTACGAGCGACATTTCTTAAAATTCCAACAATTCCCCTAGTCTGTCTTGGCCGGGGGTGTTTTTTCCCTCCCAAACAACTGACTAAATAAGACGACGCCTCGCCGAGGCTTGTTCTTGCTTGGGTCGACAACATGGCGAAAAACCTACGGCGCCGAAATGTTCAGGGCCAAGATGAAGTTACGAAAACGAACGAGAGCGATGATACTTCAAGGGAGGAAACCTCAGCGACCGACCCGACAACGCACGTTCGGGTTGTCGAGCACGCCGTCCCAAAGACTCGGAAGCGCCGCAATACCTTCATTTTCTTTCTTGGTAGTTTGTTTGGAATAATAGCCGCCGGATTTTTTGCTTCCAGCAATGACCTTATCGACCTTCCTGAGTTCACTGACTTGTCCATGGACAACCTATTAGATGCTCTGCCAGCTGGATTGGTCAAGGACATACGCGATCTGATTCAAGGCGAGCGCGACTTTGCAGAATCATATGAGCCTTTCTCTGTCGGAACCAAAGCACGGGCTGAAGGTCTTGAAGCACACCATCCCATGATTATGATACCAGGCGTTATTTCGACTGGACTCGAGTCTTGGGGAACCGCCAATATCTCGAAGGCTTACTTCAGGAAGCGGCTTTGGGGAAGTTGGACCATGATGAAAGCCTTAGTCATGGACAAGGAGGTCTGGAAGAAGCATGTGATGCTCGATAAGAGGACTGGACTTGATCCGCCAAACGTCAAACTAAGAGCTGCCCAGGGTTTCGATGCCACCGATTTCTTCATCACAGGTTATTGGATTTGGAGCAAGATCTTTGAAAATCTTGCTTCGGTTGGCTACGACCCGACAAACTCCTTCACAGCTGCTTATGATTGGCGCTTGTCCTACCCGAACCTCGAGGTGCGAGACCGATATTTCACCCGACTCAAATCACACATCGAAGTTGCGCTGGAGGTGGACAACAGAAAAGTTGTCTTAGCATCGCACAGCATGGGCAGTCAGGTCTTGTTCTACTTTTTCCACTGGGTGCAATCAGAGAGGGGGGGCCGTGGTGGCCAGGACTGGGTTGAGCGACACGTCGAGGCTTGGATCAACATTAGCGGATGTATGCTCGGGGCAGTCAAGGATTTGACTGCTGTCCTGTCTGGTGAGATGCGCGATACCGCTCAGTTGAACCCCTTTGCGATCTACGGACTGGAAAAGTTCCTGAGCAAGGAAGAGAGGGCTGAAATTTTTCGCGGCATGCCCGGTATATCATCCATGCTACCCATTGGTGGCAACGCTGTCTGGGGCAATCTGACATGGGCCCCAGATGACTTGCCAGGTCAGAATCGTTCGTACGGATCTTTATTAAACTTCAGAGTTGGGTCGAACTGGACAACCCCTGATCGTAACTTCACTGTTGAGGAGGGCCTGTCCTACTTACTCAATACGACCGAGGATTGGTACCAGGATCAGCTCAAGGGCAGTTATTCTCGTGGCATTGCTCACACTATTGCCGAAGTCGAAGCCAATGAGCTGGACCCGAAGAAATGGATCAACCCTCTCGAGACCAGACTACCACTTGCACCTAGCCTCAAAATCTACTGCTTCTATGGCGTCGGGAAGCCTACTGAGCGAGGATACTATTACAGGTCCCCTGACCAGCCTCTAATGACGAACCTCAACATCACCATGGACACGGGCTTTACCGAAGGAGACGTCGATCATGGTGTTATAATGGGTGAGGGCGACGGGACTGTGAACCTCCTCAGCACAGGTTACATGTGCAATCATGGCTGGAACATGAAACGCTACAATCCAGCAGGTGTCAAGGTCACAGTCGTCGAAATGCCCCACGAGCCAGAACGTTTCAACCCTCGCGGAGGACCTCGTACAGCTGACCACGTCGACATCTTGGGGCGGTACAACCTGAACGAGCTGTTGCTGCGGGTGGCTGGTGGAAAAGGTGACACGATTACGAACTATGTTGTCAGCAATATTAAAGAATATGCATCTAGAGTCAAGATTTATGATGATCACCACGAAGAGAACGAGGAGGAAAAGAGGAAGTCATAGATTGAGTGCCTCGCAGCGTTTTTGGCAGCGACCTTGGTGGTGTTGAGGTATTTGGTAATGGCTCTGCTGTTTTTTACAGCGGTTGTTGTCTGGCGTTTGGGAGCATTCACGTTATATGTATTGCTTTGGCTTGGTATCCTCAAACCCTGATGCCGGACAGAGACATCAAAGAGGGTCTTTTAATTTGTATCAACTCTGGCAATAGCGAAAGCTTAAAGATTCTATAGAATTCTATCTTGTATTCGGCTATGCATTCAAAGCAACAGCTTTAGTGGAGGGCCTGTGATTCAATCATCTGTCCAGCTGGTGGTATCTGGAGAGTCTGTGGCGGTGCATATTATAGCGATCGTGACATGACAGTACTAGCCACAATATTTGAAGTAACAGGGATTCATACGGAGTAGATATCTGTTGATATAAGTGAGGCCACGCTTTTGCTCTGTTCTGTTCTGTTGTTACTGTAGGTTCCATGCTGTGTGGTCCGCCAAGACAGCACTCGACAGGCCTAGATGAGGTCACGGTACAGCTAAACGGGCTTATAGCAACAACTGAGTCTCGACCCCGCCACCTGAATTCTCGAAACACAACCACTGCACACACAAACTTTGGCTTCGGCTTTGATATATTTTGCTCCGTCTCAGGTTCTGGTCTCGTCATCTCCAGGAGATGACCACTGCGCTCGCGTCTATCCTTGGAAGCCATTGTGAATTGGCCCGTCGTCCCGTCGTATCTACCCAGCGCAACATCCCCAGCCAGCTTCGCATCACGCATATCCAGTCTCAACAGGTCTCGATGCCTTGGTCCCTGTACCCTTACGGAAACGAGGATCATGGCAGATTTCGAAGAAGCTTCGTACACTCATGAGGAGGACGAAGAGCAGCTATGGAGCGGTAAGTTTTGCTGCAGGGGTTGCTACAATAGAAAAATGAAGGACATGAAATGACTGACATGATTGATCTTTTGTAGAACTTGATAAGTGCGTTTCGAGCAAATGCGAATCCCACGAAACGATCGACGATGCCTTGCGCACATGGATAGATTTAACGACACGCCTTCGCGACCATCTCTACGAATCTCAGGAAGAAGTCGTTACTTGCACGCGGATGCTTCTCGCCAGCGACCTGTTCCAGGCCAACAAAGACTATGTTCGCACTCAGATTATCTATAGCTTGCTTCAAGAGGACGATGCTGGGCCTCTGCACGCTATCGTTTCTCTTCTCCTCCTCGACGGGTGCCAGGATGAGACCATGTTCCCTCGCATGGTGAACGAGGCTTGCTTCCCCCGACTTTTGGAACTGATCAATGGTCGCCGAGATCAGGACCCTGGTCTGCATCGCCTTCTTCTGCAGCTTATGTACGAGATGTCGCGTATGGAACGACTTCGGGTCGACGACTTGACTATGGTGGACGATGAATTCGTCCATTATCTTTTTGCATTGATTGAGGAATTGTCTGACGATGCGCATGATCCTTATCATTATCCTACTATTCGTGTTTTGGTAAGCAGCTTCCATCCCATTCTAGCTGTCATTGCTTACATAGACGCAGCTTGTCTTGAACGAACAGTATATGCTTGCGTCGACAGAAGTCGGCGATTCTGCTTCGCCCAATTCGCCTCTGACGAATCGCATTGTGAAGTGCTTGAGTCTTCACGGGGCTTCATTCCGAACGTTTGGCGAAAACATCATTTTGCTACTGAACCGAGAAACCGAAACATCACTACAGCTTCTCATTTTGAAGCTTCTGTATTTGCTATTCACGAACAAGGCGACATACGAATATTTCTATACGAACGACTTACGAGTACTTTTGGACGTCATTATTCGAAACTTGATGGATTTGCCGGATGAAAAAATGTCCCTGAGGCACACATACCTACGAGTGCTTTACCCGTTATTAGCACATACGCAACTCAGCCAGCCGCCTCACTATAAGCAGGATGAGATTCTGCGTGTGCTGAGCATTCTCCGAGGCTCGCACAATGTTCACTTTGCACCAGCAGACGACACAACGCTTCGTCTGGTCGACCGTGTATCAAAGGTCAAATGGATAGAAGAAGCGCAGTCCCCCACGGTAGGATCCGGCGAGGCTGAAGTCGCCCGCAGATTCCTCGGCATAAGTCTATCACGGTCGCAAACCGCGAGTAGTATCAGTGTAAGCGACGTCGCGGCAGTTAAGGAGAAGCCGGGAGTGCAGACACCGAGTCGATCAGGCGATGGAGGCGACGTTGCTACAGATGATGAGAACGTCACAATAGCTACGCGACCGAAGAAGCCTTTGCCGGAGGTACCAAAACACCGCCATGGAGTACCATTTGCGCAGAAGTTCGTAAACGGAGGACCGAAGAAGACACCACCTAAGGCGCCGCCGCCGCGACGATGGGGACGGATGAAGACGGTTGAGAAGCCTCCTGCTGACCCAGTTCAGGAAACAGTCCCAGAGCAGGAAGCGTGATACTAGTGGGCAGCTGTTATTCTCCAGGACATGAACTTTAAAACAGTAACATCCCGCTGGGCGGAGGGCACCGGTCAACAACCGTCACTGTGCGCTAGGGGAGACTCTCGGTTTGAAGATGGCGTTTGTGGAGCTTTCTACTGCACTTGGCTGAACACAAAGCATAACTAAGGCATGGCGTTTTGGAAGGATTTGGGCATTGGTCTTGGTAATGGCTTTGGGGAGACTGTAAGTAAACTGCGGCAAGTCTCTTTTTACGTGCTACTATGTAGCAATAGCATTGTAGAGTTAGTAATAGTGAAGAGAATGATAATTTAGTTCGACAATGGCATATGATGATGGCATGTGTGCATCATTGAGTAAATTGTGTAACTTGGCAATGTCTTGAAAGCTGTGATTGAGGAACGATGAGCTGAAGCTGTCTAAGCCGTCCTCGGATGCCTCTTGTTAACGTCCCTCAAGGTGGATGTCATCGGCAGTCATTTTACAGTGCCGAGCCGGGATGCGGCTTGTACAAATCAAGATTAACTCAGATTTCATGGAGTTTTGAACACGATTTTATCAAGATCCACAATCTCCATGCGGAGAAGATTGCAAAGGCCTTCCTAGTTCGAATATCTACGAAACACCGAAACAACAAGTTGCAGATCCGGGAGACGGCGATGCCGAGCAGATCTCAGCTTCGCCTTCAGTGGTGAAGTGGATACAACCGTGGGAGCGACAAGTCTTGGGATTGAAAGGGATTGGCCGCATGTGAGATTGGGCACAGCCTGAGGGGTATGTAATGACGATCGTCGTTGGGTTGTGTTGCGGTTCTGGTTTAGTGTGAGGGCATCACCATCATCAAAACCAAGTTCAAGACCAAGCAACCTAAGGGATGGACCCTTCTGGTGGCGTCCGTTTACGTCATTTGGTGGGGAAGATGCGTTGGAAAACTGGCTGCAAGCAGCTGAGCTGGGGTGTTCTTTGGGATCAAGATACTTGCCAATACTTGCAGAAGCTAGAACCTGCCCAGGCACTAGAGGAAGATAGGGGGAGATTAGTGACCCCTGCTCATGTCGCTAAAGTACCAGCAAGTACCGCCAATAAGCCCATTCGGTGTAAGTGCCATGAGCTCTCTTGGCGTGCGACCAGATGGAACTCAATGCCCCCCTTCTCCAAGCCCATCAACTGCATCATCCATTCATGATAACAAACAACACGGCCAGTATCACTAACACAATCTCCATCTCGCGCCTCAAAATCTTGACCGTGCTCTAGGCCTGTCTTTGGCGCTTGCTGACTCAGTTGATTCCGACTACGCTCACTCTTTCTTTTCGTTAGGTACAAGCTCCTCACTCAGACCGAGGCTTAACAGTAAGTTGGTACTAGACCTACCTATCTCTAGAAGTCTCCTTCACCTGCAACAACGGACTGCAAGACTGCTCCGTTGTGGAACATATAGACCTCCTTTGATCTTCAGTCTATTTCTATTACCCGCTGATTCTCAATCCTCTACTCCACAGTTTCCGCCCAAGCTCCTCCAAACAGAAGAAGCGACAGAGCCAAGGTACGCACGTCGTCGATTCACCATCATCATTGTCTCAGAAAGTTCTTCCACTGCAACGCGCAAAGGAGACGCTAGTCTCACGCTTTGAACCTCCAAAGGCCTCCAATCTAGTACTAGCGGCAATCTGCCAGCAGTGAGGTTGTGCGCCCATTGCGTCAACACCATCATCCCGCGAGCTCTACACCCTGATTTTTTGGTTCTGGCTTGGGCTGCCTGCACAAGCTCGCCCAGCAACCGGCTCAATCCAGTCCAACCCGACTGGAGCCCTCCACTCAGTGCCGTTACTGACTTTCTAGGCTCTAACTAGGTTCCAGGCTCTTCTCCCCTTCCGTCTCGGGTCCGTCCCCCATCTCCTCGTGGTCCATTCCGTCGTTTCTGTTTCTCTCCGTTGGTCCTTGCTTGCTCTAGCTCAGGTTGTTAAACTACGGTACTCGGCTTGCGTAGTACTGTAGGAGAAATAACAACGCCACCTCCGCCATGGATCTACCTCCCTCTCACTCTCATCAATCTCAACCTTCGTCATTTCCCCAACAGGCGTCTTATCCATACTCGTACGGTCACGATTCTTCCCCAGAGTCATCCTCAGCTTCCCACCAGCGTGCAACTGCTACTAATACCGCCGCCAACGCGCACACACAATCATATTCTCAACACGACGATACCTACAATCGGTCAAATTCAATTTACGCACCGCAACCGCAGTCACAACAAGGAGGTCGTTTCACCGAGGAATGGGGTGCGGCACCGCGCGGGCCTTCAGTCCTCCTTGATTATCCTTCACCTTGCGCAAACATGCAGCGCAGCAATTCAGTGCATAGCTTCGTGACTGGCGATGACCAGCAGCTCCCGGCTCGCCAGAACACGCTCAAGAAGAAGAGTTCAGTCCGCCGAAATGGGAGTCTCAAGCGCAGTAGTAGCCGTCGCTCTATGAGAGCTGGCAGTGTTAAGAGTCTCGCCTTGCAGTCTTCGTCAGACCATGATGAGGCGCATAGTGCTTTCTATTGCCCAGTCCCTACGTCGGGCAATCCTACCGAGACACTCTCGAGCCGATTCCAGAACTGGAGAAAGGTGCTCAAGGACCTTATTGCATACTTCCGCGAAATTCAAAATCACTACGAGCAGCGTTCCAAGTCGCTCCTCAAACTCGCCAATGTGGCCAACAATATTACGACACCACCTGGTTTCCTTCAGTCAGCTGGAATAGACGATGCGCTCCAATTTCTACGAATTTACAACAAGAATGCTATTCTCGAGGCCAACAAGGCCAAAGAAATTGAAGAGGATGTTATTCTTGCACTCACTGGACTGAGGAGCGACCTCCAACAGAAGATCAAGGAGATCAAGAACCTTTCAGGCGACTTCAAGAACTCGGTCGAGAAGGAGATGGACCATACTCGCAAAGCCGTCAAGACCCTCAGCGATATTCTCGGCAGAAATGAGCTGGATGAATCTTCAACCACTGGCAAGCAAGATCCATACCTGCTGCGCTTGGCTGTCGACCGTCAAGTTGAGCGTCAGCTGGACGAGGAGAACTACCTCCACCAAGCTTATCTGAACCTGGAGAATTCCGGACGAGAGCTGGAAGCGATTGTTGTTGGAGAGATTCAGAAAGCCTACAACGCTTATGCTGGCATTCTTAAGCGGGAGGCTGACAACTCCTATAACGTTATTGGCGAGCTTCGAGATGGCCCTATTGCCATGCCTAAGGACCATGAATGGATGCATTTTGTGACTCACGACGACAAGTTCGTTGACCCAAGCATTCCGCTCAGGACCCCGGACCAGATTCATTACCCCGGACAGGACCATGAGGCAGCCCAGGAGATTCGAGCCGGATTGTTGGAGCGCAAGAGCAAATACTTGAAGAGCTACACAGCCGGCTGGTAAGTATTCGTTGTCAAAACGTCGCGATCAGAGAAGTTAACCAAGTTGCTAGGTATGTACTTTCTGCTACGCATCTCCACGAATTCAAGTCAGCGGACAAGGCGCAGGCCCCTATCATGTCTCTTTATCTTCCAGAACAGAAAGTAGGATCCCACTCCAACGAAGGAGGCTCTTCGAACAAGTTTATCCTCAAGGGCCGCCAAACGGGCGGCATGCACCGCGGACACACTTGGGTCTTCCGTGCCGAAAGTCACGACACCATGATGGCTTGGTACGAGGATATCAAGGCTCTCACCGAGAAGACTGCCGAGGAGCGAAGTCAGTTTGTTCGAAGCCATTCTAGAAGCCTTAGCCGATCATCCCGACGATCAGTTAGTAGCGATGGACTGGTCGACGAGGAGGACGAGGAGCCCTTCACGGCCGATACTGAATCATTTACCAACCCGGGACCAAGACAACATGAGGCGACTCCCCGGCGATCTCAAGCAGGTGGGCGGTTCCCATCTGATATCCAAGTCAATGCGCAACGTGGCTTACAGGCCCCTCATTCGCCTTCTAGTGTAAGCTCTGGCTTCCAGGACAACAGGGACCCCGCTGTACCACCGGTTGTCACGGGTGCCCTTTCTGGTCCGGCCGCTGGAGAATCGGAGCAGAGCAGGGATGATCATCCGGGCTATGGGACTGTTCACCAGACGCCCATGGATGAGATGCCCTCGCATGCTGCAATCGCAAGCCAAAAGGCCCATTACGACGGTGTTAACCCTTATACGAGCGAGCCGGTCAACCAGGCTCCTGTTGACCCGGCCCCCCTCCACCAACAGCAGCAGCAGCTATACCAGTCACAGTATGAATCGCAGCAGCCTGTACAGCTGTCAGACTACGTCGATCAACACCATGACTCAAACTTTGTTCCTATTGTGATCCCCCAGGGTAAGGATGAGCGCAATGGCAATTTCGCCAATAGTGAACAACGCCACTTTGATGAGCAGCCTAACAATCATACTATGGAGCCGCGAGAGGAGCCATACGGTGGATATACAATCAGTGGAGCTGGCCATGAGACATCGAACTTTGAGCAGCCTTCATACCCTCAGGCGTCATATGACAATCAACCCAATCACAGCTATGCCAATGGCAATGCTAAGGGCAACAGTTACACAATGACAACTGTGGGAGAGGGCTTTCCTAGACTTGATGGCGGCGCAACTGAAGAGCGACGGCCATCGACTCGAGGAGGCGAATCAGTCTATACCGAGCGTGACTCTGTCCTTCTCCAGACAGACGATGAAGAGGAGAAGCCTGTCCCAATTCGACCATCTGGTAACAACCGGACTGAGAGTCATAACACCATCTCAAACCTGCATATTCCCGGCGGCTACCCCAAGAGTACTCAAGCATAGGATGGGGCATCAGTATTCGAGTTTTTCCCACATTGTGTGCCCTTTGTTGTTTTCCTTATTGTTATTTTGACTTTGTTGTGATGGAGAGAAATGGTCTGGGAAGATGGTACAGCGTTGACTGACGGGACGACTTATGGTACGGTTTGAAATGGAATATCCCTCGTTTGGTTTTGGTTTGGTTCTGCAAAATACTTACTTGGATCGGTGTGATAAGATATCTCAGTCTGTTTCAATTGATTGAAAAGTTCAGCGAGTATTATGAGTTTACAGTGACATGAAGTTGACGAGACCATGAGTCTAATACTGGTCAAAAAAGATGTTCACTCACAACCTCCAGCGTCATCAAGTTTGTTCTATTGATTATGTCATCCAATGTTCATCCTTATCTGAGGCAGGTATATGATATCGGTAACATAGTTTTTCCGCCCCGTATTGCATCAACCAATCGGGCCGCTCTAAGCTAGCTCCCGCCAAACCTACGGTGGACACTCTCTTTGCAAAATTTCACACGGCAAAAAAAAAGTTCAGCATTCGACCTACGCGGAAACGATTCCAAGGCCCAAACCAACGACCAAAACCCCAGCTACGGGTATCAACCGAAACAGAATCGAACGAGCGGTCGAATCGCGAAATCTTTATCCCTTGGACTTATATCAATTGGCGACAGCGCAAACTCGATAATCATGTCTTTCCGTGGAGGTTCGCGAGGACGCGGCGGTAGTGGATTTGGAGGCCGTGGCGGTGGTACGTCTTTATTTCTTCGTTTCGCGGTTGATTTTGGGGGAACTGGCTCTTTGCGGTGCAAGAGACGTCGGAATCTTGCGAATTGAGGCTGGGATCTGGGAGTGATTGCTCTGATAGCATTGTTTTACGTGGATTCAAGATCAACTTCTAATGAACCGTTTCTAGGCCGCGGTGGCTTCCAACAGCGAGACATGGGCCCTCCTGCTCAGATCCTCGGTATGTATATCATCATGCTCTATCCGGAATCCAATAACTAACACTCTCAGAAATGGGCAAGTTCATGCACGCTTGCGAGGGCGAGATGGTCTGCGAGTCCATCAACCCCAAGGTCCCTCACTTCAACGCCCAGATCTTCCTCGAGAACAAGACTGCCGTCGGAAAGGTCGACGAGGTCCTCGGCCCCATCAACCAGGTCTTTTTCACCATCAAGCCCACAGAGGGTATCCAGGCCACCTCTTTCAAGGAGGGCGACAAGTTCTACATCGGCTCAGAAAAGCTTCTGCCCCTCGACAAGTTCCTCCCCAAGCCTAAGCCCCCGCCTGGAGCTCCCAAGCCCAAGCGCGCCGGTGGCGGTCGTGGTGGTGCCCGCGGTGGACGCGGCGGCTTCGGTGCCCGAGGCGGTGGCCGGGGTGGTTTCGGCGGCGGCCGTGGTGGTCCTCGAGGTGGTGCTCGTGGTGGTTTCGGTGGTCGCGGAGGTGGCCGTGGCGGCAGCGGTGGTTTCTCACGAGGTGGAAGCGGCTTCGGTGGTGGTCGCGGACGTGGTGGCTTCAGCCGCGGTGGCCGGTAATTTCCTTGCCACGACGACGACTGCGGATCACTTCTGTTATTAAGGAGGACTAAGCGACTACGCGACCCACGAGAGCTGCTTAAAGGGAATGGGGATCGAAAACCATGGAATCTAGGAGGAGGGAAAGGAAGAAAGAAGAAAGAAGGGATTGACATGTATTTCTCTGGCGTTGGACGGTATCTGATTTTCTAAAGTGCTTTGCTTGGTTTGGCTTCCCCACATGGCTCTATATCCCAAATCCCGCGATCGCCATGCTCGTACCAGTATGATACGGCATCGGATTGGAGTTTGTATGTACAGACACAAGAGGATTCAACGAAGAAGACAAGAGAGAAACCGAAAAGAACGGGCAACCTTTTTAACTTAACTCACGTCTTTATTGTGAAAATTGTACATTTACATTAGCTTTTGTAAATCTCCTGTCTACGCTCACGGGGTATATATAAGGCTCAAAGTCTCTAAGCTCTTGGGACGCCATGCAAACAATTCAAATCACCCCCTCGGCGTCTGAGTAACGCCGCGCACAACAGGCCCAGGGCCAAGATAAAGGCCAGCCCTCCTAGTCCTAGGCCAAAGTATTGCGCATCCCGATATCCTCCCAAGGGATCCTTGTCACCGCCCTTACCCATTTCCACAGCTCCAGCCATGCCCAGCCCTACTGAAAAGGCAAAAGCTGCTGCTGTATTGGTGATACTGTTTGCGAGTCCCAGTTGTCCCTCTGGCACATCTCGTCCGAGCACAGTCGAGGAAGCGGGAACAATCAACACCATACCAACTCCCATGAAGATGGCGCTGACAAATGAGTTGGCCCAATATGCTTGTTGACTTGGGGCTGACGCCAGGAGAGCTGAACTAATCAGAATGGCGATTGATGAGACCACCATGCTCAACTGTGCTGTAAAATCGCGATTTGCAAAGGGCCAACACCCAAAGGCGATGATAGCACCAACCACTAGTACTGGCACAAGGGCAGCACTCGTGAGAAGAGGACCCCAACCTCTGACAACTTCGATAAACTGTACGAAATACCATGCCCAGATCCCAAATGCTGCTGATGCTGCCGTTACGAAGCCAAGTGTGATACCAGCAGCCAGGTGAATCTGCTTGAATGGCACCAAAGGGTGACTGGCCTGTGACTCGAAGAAAGTGAATAGCGGTATAAGTATGATTCCTGCAATGATCAAGATGTACGCCTGGGGAGTATCCCATCCCACAATGGGCGCCTGGTTCCAACCAACGCTGAAAAAAATCAAGGCAGCGATTCCAAACACGAAACCCAATATGTCTAACCGCTTCCACAAGTTGCCTTCGAAATTGTAGACCAAGACTCTCTTTGCCGGGATGACAAGGATGCTTGAAATACCTAGGGCTGTACATACCGCGGCCAAGCAGTAAAAGGCCCATGGCCACGAGGCATAATTGGAAAACAATCCTGTCATTACCGATCCAATAACGAATCCGAAAGGGACAGAGGCATCGAAGAATCCCATCACCAGCATCTTGCGAGGCCCAGGAGGATAAGCCCTCACCAGCATTCCGTGTCCATTTGGAATAGTAAGTGCAGGGCCGATGCCTTGCATAGCTCGACAGAAGCAGAAGAACACGGCTCCTCCATTTGCACTCGTCTGTACATACACACTGAGACCAGTAAGCAGACTCCAAAGGGCAAACCAAATGTATCCAGCGATGAAGGTATATCTTTGACCGCATACATTCCCTATCCGGTTGCCAAAAAGAGTGGTCACGCCATAACTCAGTGCATACGCTGATGTGAACCAAGCAAGGTGTGTTGTGCGCTCTGGTTCGAAGAATGACTCTCCAATTCGTCGGGCAGATGTCAGCGTCTGTGCAAGACTGGCATATGTAAGAACCTGTGCCATACATATGACAGCAACAAACAGGCTTTCGTTGGTGGCATGGTTGAACTCAATCATCCTGGCCCCCTCGGTCAGGGGTTTCCTTCGCAAACCCTGACTTGCAGATGAAGAAGGATCTGGGTCGGATCCCGCACGAATGTGGGTGACCGTGCCTAGCGGGAGTGATCGCGTACCCATGTCAGGCCTCAGGGCCATGTATTGGTGATGCTGTGTGGTTCCTCGGAAGGCTTTAAAGCGCCTAGCAGCTTGGACAAGTCCGCCATGGTTGACCGAAAAGTCCGACGGTGTTGGACCGGCAGTAACAGCAGGAGTTTCATTTGGGCGAGACTCGACCAGGTTTACTGGAACACTGAATCGTGGAGGTGGTGTATGAGGCGTATCTAATCGCGGTGGTAAGTTTGGTGTTGCCAGTCGAATCAAGTCTTCGGGGACTTGTGCTGGAGTGTGAGCCATTTCCGATTCCACTTCACGGTCAAGGAGAGAATCTGTCTCGGCATTTGGAGGTCGTCTTGGCATAAGTGATATAGGTATATAGTTGCCTCGATGCGGTGAAACGGGTGAAACAGTCATCTCTGATACACTCATCTGGCTCACCACA
Source organism: Fusarium brevicatenulatum (assembly GCA_013363135.1). NCBI lineage: Eukaryota > Fungi > Ascomycota > Sordariomycetes > Hypocreales > Nectriaceae > Fusarium > Fusarium brevicatenulatum. Next base: position 19,937 of record JABEEJ010000631.1, read on the forward strand.
TCCATGTCTAGCAAATTCGCATTCTGGGATATTTCGCTGACCCTTGAAGGACTTCTGGCATGAGAATGCGAGTATAGCTGAGAATTGGAACGAGAGTGGGAGTATTGTCCAGGCTGAGAGTGAGAACTGATGTTTGTGTAAGTGGGAGCCGGTGCTGCTGGAGAGTAACCACCATATTGTTGTTGATGATGATGGCGAAAAGATTCCGTGACGGCGATCATGGTATCGGTGACATGTTGAACGGCAGAGTTAGATCGATTTATTTCTCGACGGGCCTCAGACTTTTCAGAGTCTGGTCGTGATACGTTCCGAAGCGGCTCCATTGTGAAGTTGGTGACAAGTCAGCAACGCCTGTGTTAGCAATAGTCGCCCCTCATGTCCTCGCTTGTAGATGTTCTGGAAGTTGATTATGGTTTGAAGGAAAAGAGGAAGATGTTATTAGTCAATAAAGCAGATGATGAAGGCTGAGGAACCCTCGTAACTGAATCAGAAATCATAATCGAAGAGAATCAGAAAACAAGTAATCGAGATATAGTCAGGGACGCTTGGGGTTTTTAGTCAATGGGAAAGCCTGCGCTTACAACTTACAGCTTACAAGGAGGGTAATAACCCATGCCTCAAGCTGTAAGAAGGCATGTCGGCTCATAGAATGGAAGCTGATCCATACCACTCCGTAAGCCTTCAGGGCTGACTCGCCCCCGCAACCAAGCTTAGCTTTTAAGGCTCAGACTGTGGTTCAGGGTCCGGAGGTTTGGGACCAGACACTTCCATGTCTTGGCCCAACCGTTAGTTTTTGAACCGAGATGAGGGTGGGTAGTGTGGTGTGGGTGAGCCAGAAATAGAATCATCAATCTTGTAAGTCGTCACAAGCTGTATCCGTACCGGTAGGAGAAAGAGATTTTCGCCTCTATGAGGATTCTTGTAGGTAGTGATCTACTTATCTCGATAAGTTGGCGAAGGGGGATTTGGGCACCCCTTGGATTTGGGCCCCCCTGGTCACGTAAAAATATCATTGGTGATTGGCTAAGAATTCACGATTATAAGCCAATCATATTCCAGGGAACCAGGGAGGGGGCCCAAATCTAGGGGGGGCCCAAATCCCCCTTCGCCAACTTAATTAGTCCTCCTTTTAGTAATGCCTGACTTGTATCACGATTCACGTTGAACAAAGCTCAATTGGGGCAGGGATAAGAAAGGCCGGGCAGTCTAGACAGTTCAGAAAGTCGGTGATGCATTGAAACAGGCGGCGGTCACAGTGGTTCGCGCAAGAGCATGGTTGGTCGATCGATCACGATCTTGTTGGTGATGATGGAGAGATGAAAATAATGGTGTTGGTGATAGGTACAGTAGTGGAAGGCACTCTCATCAAAGCGGTTACGACCAACACCTCCTACTAGGTACCTACCTAGAAACTACCTATCCAATGTAGCAAGAGGCAGTCTGTACCACTGCTACACTCCTGCTGTCCCTGTTGCCTGCCAATGGTTAGTGATCGTCAATATTCTTTTCCTTCTTATTTCCTCAGTGCATTGTTACAGCATCATAGGTATCATCATTGGTGTAACCAAACCCTCAATTAGGTATTATTCCTCTCTTGTCCCGACGATCAGATCCCCCCATCCTTGTCTATCATCAACAGCACAGCCACCCGTCACTCTCTGGAGCCTCTAGGGCCTGTCTAGCCTGTAGTCCTAGCCTAGGATCCTTCAACAGCACAGCCTCAACATGTCTTACCCTGAACACGTTCTTTGGGTCTTGAGCTTCTAGCTCCAGCGCCTCTGACAACATGTTTCAGATAGAGATGGTGTTGATTGGTCTGTATCAACTTGGTGAAGACTCAAAACTTTGAATCGTTCTGGTCTTTTCGTGAGACAAATTATGTGATTTTCTCAGTTGCCTCCACTTCATGAAGATCTTCTTCCCAGTTTCATTCAGTAACTACCGAGAATTCGGCAACCGAGGCTCATCATAGTTTGTCGATCCACTCACCGCAGAGCCTCAGATCGTGCGTAGGCATCACGTATGACTCTATTTTTGGTCATACTCAGCTTCCCATGCCTACTCATTGCATCGAGAAACAGAGAACCTGCGAGCACATCCAAGCTTTTCTTGAACCTTATACTGGTTGGTACTCGGAAACGATCAACAGGAGATATGAATTAATGGTCTAGTAGCTTCAAATCCTGTTGGATTTCGAATATCCACTCACTTAAGCGAGATTCACTCTCAAAGCCCCGAATGAAAGAGATACCATACCGTAGGCACTCTGTTTTTCATCATGAAATTGATTTCATCATTAAGAGCTATGCGTCCGCATCACGACCAATTCACCGTCACATCTTTTTCACGGTGTAATGTGACATGAGCCTACACGCCACACGAACAGATCATAGTCGATACTATCGAGAAACTCCATATGGGCATGTACTACGCATCTATTCATAATCCTGTGCTCATGAAGAAACCGATTCAAAGTTCTCACATAAACCAAGCAGCAAGGTAAGGAAGGAATGTATGGGTATCATGAACTACCATTGTTTCAATAAGCTGCGTGAATCATGTCCTGTCCAAACACCCAACCTCCGAATACAAATGTCCCCGACCGTGTGCGCTGAACCCCTTTTGTCCCTGATGTTTGTCCTTGCGAACTTCCTGTTGAACCCCCTGCTCGATCCCGCGATACCCTCCAGTGATGGCAAACGTATGCTCAGATCCAGACTACATGTCCTCTACCCCACCCAATTTTCGGTGCAACTACACCAAACCAACGTACCATGTTAAATAGCAATATCGGCTGTCGTTTAAGGCTTGGGTATGCGGATGGTCTTGCTGGTCATGAGGCACCCGTGGATCATGAACAGAATTACGGCAGGATGGAACTCGAAAGCCGAACCCTGGAACCAGACACCAAAGGGAAGATTGTCATGAACCCAGCGCTGCGAGAGCCAATAGGCCATGATGGCGTCCATGCCGAGCGAAGTGGGAATGGGAGTTCCTTCGAAATACTGGCTCTTGCCAGTGGCGTCCTTTGGAAGGACCGAAACGGTAACATTGAAGCGGGCGAGGCGAGTGAGGCCACACAGAACGAAGAAGGTAAGGCCAACAGTGTCGGCCAGCGAACGGAAACCAAGGGTGAAGGCGACCATAGCGGGAGCGACACCGAAGGAGATCTGAACAGTATCACTATCAGCGACCATAATATGTGAGAATGCGTGCATTAAGACATACCAAATCAGCAAGAGAATCCAATTCTTGGCCCATGAGACTACTCTTCTTCCTCCATCGAGCAACCTTGCCGTCGAAAAAGTCGAAGAACAGACCAAAAGGAAGGAAGAAGAGAGCAAGCCAGAGGTTGTCAAAATCCTTGGGGTCGCCAAGTGCGTATCGTAGCGAGGAGAAGATGGACATGACACCGCAAGCACCTGTGATGACGCGAGAGTTAGCAAACCATGTCGTTTGTATGAAGAACGAAGCATGCCAAATGCGACGGTCTTCATGGTCAAGGTGTACATACCATTCATGAGAGTAATCAAGTCGGCAAGGTGCATGGCGCGCACGAGAGAGAAGTGCCCAACATCTGCGGAAAGAAGAGTCTTTTGCTTGTCAATTGCTATAGAGAAGATCAATGTCAGTCCCGGAAAGCCAAACTCGCTTAATTGTTTCATCCTTGGCTAAAGCTTACCTGGGCTGTTGGAGGATGTGACGTCCTTGGGGATGTTTCCGTTGAAGCCCGACATGGTGTTGCTCCTTCTAGACATTCTACGGTGGTTCCAACGACGTTTGGTAAATGCGAGGTTTGATGGAGTCGGACGATACGAGAGGTCGGCCTCAGCAGGGTTCTGTACAGGAATACAGGAAACGGACAATCGTAATAAGCTTCGCGGCGGTGGCAGGAAGCGGTATCGATGAATGCGAAAAGAGAATATTCAAAGCGAGCAAGAATATTAGCAATGCGAGGTTGAATGGTATTTACGCGGTTCAGAACTTGTTGTGTTTCTGGTGGTTGAGTGAAGTTGTGGAAGGGAAAAGAGAGCAGGTTTTCCACAAGTGGTTGACGTTGACGTTGAGGACGACGTCGCGTTTAGGTATTGCTTTCGCCGCGGGACGTATGTCCTGCTTTCCTTGCTTGGGTGGATGCCGTCATTGTGGGCGCTAGTGCTGGCCAGCTGCACGTGATGGCAATGGCTTAGACTTGCTAGACGCTCAACCGTTCCTGATAAGTCACCAGCCATCAACAGTTCGTCACACGGAAAGGTCAAAGGCGGTTGTTCATGGTCACATTCGCATCTACACTGGATGTTTTAAAATATTTATCTCACGTACATACAGAGTACGTCAGAATGGTACAGAATCTCTAATGTTACCAAGTTGATCAACAGCTCAACAAATTCTGGGGTAGAGTATCACATGTCAGATTCGTATCGTATTCGCACAAGCTCACTCACCGTCAGAATATTAAGCGAAGTTAGATGAAACCTATGAGAGTTAGTACACACACACAAAACTGTTCTAGACACATGCAGAGCACGGTCAAATTGGGCACAGAGCGATAAAGATTTCAAGACCAGGCATCCCAGCGGTGTTTATTCAGGTCCCCGTCTGCTCATGGCATACTGTGTATGCGTTACCCCTTGACTCGATATGCAAGCGTGTATGTATGTAGAGTGTGCAGCCTCCGTTCAGAGGCGGTAAACAAAAGAAAACTACCCCAACGCCAGTATCAGATACAAGTCCCAAACAATGCTTGCGGTATTTGTCTGGCCGCTGTAAGAGAGGTAGGTTGTGCCATGTCACGCAACTGTGTGTGCGTGTCTCTCCCATGCTTCATAATTAACAATTAATGTTTATCCATAGACGGCTGATTGTTATCCTGTAGAATGAGTGTGCAAAAATCTGGACATCGTGTGGTTTTGCTCCTGCTCATCGCGTGATGACAACCGAGCATCCATCTAACCATTGGCCACAGGAGCCAGAAACACCACAGATGATGTATCCTCGAGGAGGTATCAAAGTATGCCTAGTGCCTAGGGTCAGCTAAGTTCGTAGCGACACGAGAATAAAACTTACGCATCTCCTCCATGGGCATTTCCATAAACGGGTGACTTGCGACCCAAACTCGTCAGGATTTGTATACCGTCGATCCAAAACCCAGATCGCACGACAAAGCCACTGATGTATTCACCGCGACGAACATCTACGTCTCCTGTTAGATTCTTGTCGGACCATCAGTGAGTAAGAACTTACCAAACTCGAAAGTATCTCCCCCTTCTTTGCCGCCCTTCTTTCCAAACAGCTGCCTGGAATCATCGTCATAAATGAATTCCATTCCGTCCACGGCCATACCGTGGTAAATCACCACACGGGATAGAACTCGGTCCTGCTTGACAGCACTCGTAAATATGGCTTCCGTAGGCTGGCTTCCATTCATCTTAGAGCTACCCAGCTTCTGGCTTCGGAATGCACTCTTCCCGTTCGATAGCTTAATGAGAGATTCCTTGGAGGTAAACTTTTTGTAATCGTCAATATCAAGTGATCCTCCTCCGTAAGACTTGACAGATATTTTGAGAGATCCCTTTCTTTTCTTCTCAGGCAGTCTGCCTCGTAGCTCGCTCTCGCTGAGCGTGATTTGCCGGGAGGGCGTGCCTTGGTCAGTGGGATACTCGATCCAAGCATGGCAGACATCGTCACCGTCTGCATAAATCTCAACAAAGAAAATTCCTGTGGTCGCCATAACAAGTACATTGCCATTTTCGACAAGGAAGGCTTGAACACTACTGTCAGGGCTCATCGGGGGATCGTTGGGAAGTCGGAAAGACGGGTGAGCTCGGAAACGCAAGCAGTCAAGGCGGTGCCATCCACATTCGTCGGCCTGGAGTGCAAGACCACCTTTGGATTTGGTCCTTGTACAATAGGCCTCTCGAGCTACGAATGTGCGGTTGAGCACCACGTAATCTCGCAGCATTATACCACTCTCCTGGTGGGGGCATCCGAATAGATGGCCCGTCTCATGCATATGAGCGCCAATACCGATATTGGCAGCCTCCCAAGAACTGCCCGCTTCGTTGCAGTCATTAGCCACGTGGTTTGTATCCGTTGGAGTACAGTCAGTGAAAGCAGGCACAACCTCTTCGAAAGTGGAAGGGTAACTGTGAAGGCAGTGAGATCCAAAAATGGCGAGTTGAAGATCACCATCCCCTCCTCCAAGAGCGGCATGGCCGGTCACGGTCTTTGCTGTCGTATCCCAATGAGAATCCAAGAGAAGACAAGACACGTATAGCTTTTGCCCTGGCAGCGGGTTGAAGTATTTCTTGACGGCCTCTGAAGCGATCCCGTACAAAGCGCCCTTATCGGTCGCCTTCTCGTTTTGCTGAGCCTTGTTAAGATCTCGAATCTCAGCAAGGGTCTTGTCGGAGCGAATAATATGCACACGGGCTTCGGAGCGCATGGTGCCGTTCTCCTGGTCACGATAATTGGCCGAGCCTGTTGTCCATTCTTCATCAAAGCGGAAGGCCCGTCGGCCAAGCTTGTTCCGCCACATCTGTTCCGATGTGAAGGCCTGCCACAAGTACGCTGCCATTCTGAACTTCTTCACGGCCATTTCCAGTCCATTTCCTTCCTTTTCGGCTCGGGCGGGCGAGGCATCGAATGTTTCGGGGGAGTCCTTCGCAACGAGTATTGCAAGCTGCAAAGGTGGTGAATTGGTTACAGGTAGCATATGAACAGTCAGGTAGGAAGCATGGATTGGGTTGGAGCTGTTGCTGTTCGCAAGTTTTGGGCTTGAGAACTCGAAGCGCAATCTGTTAGGACCCGGTTGAAGGTACACCAGTGCTTTGAAATGTGAGTTGCAAACGGGCCAGCTGATCGCGGGGAAGTTGTCGTCGAGTCGGCAAACATTAAGGGTGCCATCGAGGGGTTTCTCGGCGGCATTTCCGATTGTGCCGTAAACAAGAAGAACTTTTTGATAGACCTGGTGACGGTTAGCACAACACCTTCGACTACTTTCTTGAGCGAGTGATGTTTGTTGGAAGTCTTGGCATAGCTTTTGTACCAATTAACCCCTGACGATATGGCTTGCATTTGCATGCGCGCCACAAAGCCCACTAGCCAAAGAAAACAATTCAAAAGCAAAACAACAAGACATACCCATGCATTTTCGGTGATGTTGATCACTCTTGGAGCGTATGGTGACACTGGAAGGGTTTGTCTTCCATTGATAGAAGGCGCACCAAGACCTGACATCCCGGAAACACTGTTGCGGTTGGAGTTGGACGATAGCGGCGGTCGCGTGGGGACGTTGAGCTGGCTCTGGCTCTGGCTCTGGGACATTTGAGACTGTCGACGTTGGAGTTGTTGCTGATCTTTTACCTGCAGATGAAGTGCAGGATCTGACTGGTGATCAATCGAAGGCGGCGTTAAGGAGCCGCTCGAGGGCGATGTTGCTTGACTTGTAGCACCATCACTGGATGTGTCGGTTGATCGATTGGTACGGAAACTGGCCCTCGATCGGCGGCGCAGGTTGTTGAGGAAGGTCGGGGCCATTGTCGCCGGCGACTAGGACCTGCCTTTTCCAAGATGTATCCAAATAACAAGACTCAAAGTTGTATGACAATTGCGTCGTGGGCAAGCGAGAGACGGATCAAGAAACCAAGGCAAAATCGACAGAAAAGTGACCGAGGGAGAGACAGAGATTGAAGTACCTACCCAAGAAAGCCGTGGTCGACAGAGTAAGAGAGGAGAGCGCTCGTATTGCAAGTCTGGAGGAACGAATGGGGTGGTAGTTTAGATGAATGAGGTGGAGTGAGATCCCGATGGGGGGTGTAACAAGAATAGAAGCAGTGGAAGCTGTCAGTTGTCGACAGTTGACATTGACTTCGGCGATCGAAGGAAAAGGAAGAAGGAAGGAAAGGCGCAAAATTTTAGAGATGAGAACCTAATGTGAGAGGAGATGGACTCTAGAAGGACCAACAGAGAAATAACATGGAAATGAATTGAATGGAAATCCACTGTTTCGTTTCCCAGGATCTTCTTCACTGCCTTGGAAAAGATAACCCTCACTCAAATGTCCCCTTCCACCCCTGTTCAACGGACAACGGAGAAGGATGGATATCTTTATTAGGATCCTAGACACTCAACGAGTGATGGCAGATGACGGATGATTGTTCTGTATGGCCGGACTGGACGAAAAGACGGCCACAACCGATCCAAAGACGTGCAAAAAAAAGTGGCTGGTGCTGCTAATGCACTCGCCGAGAACGAGGATGCGCTCAAGCTTGGAGCCGGGGGATCCGCTGGAATTGGTGGGTTGCAGCGATGCGATTTATTATTGCGGCCGTTGCAAGCGTGCTCAACCAGATGGTGGCTTGCAGTGAGCGAGAGAGAGGGAGAGGTTGAATCACTCTGGGGGATGGAAGCCGGAAGACGGCAGTAATGGAATGAATGATATGATAGCCCGTCGGGAACATTGAGACATTATACTTCTCCAACAATATCTGTCTATCTCTGTTGATCATTTCAGGTCGATCGAGTATCAAAATGTCCCAGAATCATCCTTGTAAGCTTATGGGCAGGCCACATATGGGCCAAGACTCACAACGTGCCGAGTTGAAAGCGATCGTGATCTGGGTGGGCTTGAGCAGGCCCAAGTTGCATACAACCACAAGTTCAGTGGAGCTTGATATTGAATTCAACCAGCCGCATCCAGCGGGAACTCAGTCTTTGAGATGATCCCAGGAGCTAGAGCAGCTAATGGTAGCTCTTGACCAGTATCCAATGTCTTCGCTTAGGCACTGGTGTTCATCAACTTTACAAGCAATCGCAGCATTCGGCTAATATTCACCGCGCAATCGTTTTGATAATACTATAAAATATCAGAAGTCGCTGCTATGTTGAAACCATCAATCCTTCACTTCGATGACGTCGAGATAATAGTACAGCCCCTGGCCTTGTCTAAGGTAGACTAGGCGGGACCATCCCGTGCCGCCGCCGATAGTAGACCATCCAACGAAATTGCGTTTCCATCCAAGATCCCACGTTAATAAACATAAAAGACTGTTGTTGGTAGGTGTTTCCAGGGGATGAGCCAGTTGATTGATGGTGAAAAACATGATTGCGAGGCCATGCAGAAGTTCTTTTAGCGCCTGCAACTAGACTAGCCAACGCATTATTACACAGAATACTCTATCTCAGAAGTGATTGAATCAACGGGATTCAAGGTTTCTCCCATTCTCGAGGCGGTGGTTGTACCGACCTTGGCCATCTCGTTTCAGATTCGAGGTTAATTCAAGGCCAACCACCATGTCCCCCTCTATTGCAACACCAATTGAATAATGTCGGTGATACTTTATCTCCTCACTCGAAACTATCCTGTTTCGAGACCGTAAGCCGATAGATCCCACATCACGGTAAACAGGGAAGTAAATTCTGAACAAGGGAGAGCAACTCTGCAGAAATGCCCTGCATCCTGACTTGATTATCATATGCTAATAATGGCGGGCGACTATCAACCGAAAGCAAAAAAAAGTCCACGTATGCGAAATGCAGCTTATATGAGGGGAACATTGAACAACATCCATTTTAGCCTTTATTAGGAGGGTGAGCTGATGAATACGATGATGACCAACTGACGACAACGCCTCGTGTTGTGGGGATAACGTGGGAGAACTGGCTTGGTCTCAAAGCAAACGCTGCCTGAATACGGAGTACTGACTTGTGAATTCGTCATTCCAGATTGATAAATAAATCCCTTGAGACCTGACGGCAAACAAACTTCGTCGGGGAGCACGACGCCGACTCCGACTCCCATGCAAGCCGAATAAATTGTATTGTCGGCATTTTCACATTCTCTTTTGACGCTGTTGGGAATCAGAATTCGGATCCCCCGCTTTCGAATTGAGTAACGATGTGTCTCTTGTAAACTCAACTCTCATTGATACATATTGATCAGTCGACTTACAGATCGTTTCCTTTGATGGACTTGGTGGATGTTTACGGAATTCAATTGGTGTTGTCGTATTGGCTGGCTGAATCATCAATGATCAATGAACGTAAGTTGTGGAGCTATCCCATAGACGAAATTGTTAAGGAGAGCATGGATCAGCATAGCGAGACTTATTACCTACATATGTTAACAGAGCTTTGATGACCTGGTCAATGCATTCAAAATAAAAGTAAACAAAAATGCAAGCCCTTATCCCTATTCATCACCATAACCCGTCTTATCAGTCATCATGAGTGAGCAGAGATAAGAGACAACTCGCTGTTGAAGCTCCTCACATCCAGGTTCGAGCAAATTGTTGCTGAATACAATGGCCAAGCACGTAATTCATTCGATAGCGTAAACAGGGAAGAATCTAGAGAAAATAACAAAAGTAGTACCATCAATCAAGCAACTCCTTTCAAACAGGTGGAGGAAACAAAGATATAGGGCCAAGCTTATACTCCGTTAGCCGGTCCCTTGCATGCAGTTATTGACCAAGTTTAGTCAGGCCTCGGAAAATCTGCAACCAATCAAACCGAGCAATGGACTACAGAACAAAGGAGTTTGTTCAGCCTTGGACAAAGGCTGACGCCAGTATACTAAGTAAACTGGCATTGTGTACACTTGACAGATGTAGAGAGACCATAGCTTGTGTTGGCCTGATCTGTTTAAGGGGTTTGCATTTCGCTTGTCATGAAAAGCCTATCAAAAGGCATTACCGAGTCCATAGTCTTTCTCACATCCCATGAACTACTCAAACCTGAGGCTGGCTGAAGCCTCTAACAGTGAGAGCTGGGAAACGCCAAATGGGTCCATTTGCTGGCCCAGCAGCGTCAGATCGAGTGCGAAGGGGTCAATTTGAAGCATCTGATTGGCTAAGGTTCTTGTGCAAAGTGCATGCATAAATACTTTTTCCTAAAGTACCCAAGTACCTGGTACAAGTCTAATTAAAACTTCCAGGGCAGATCGAGTCTAGCGAGCAAACTCGGGTTTCGTTTCCAGAGGAATGTGATCAAATTTACTTGGTGACCCCAGCGACCGGCTACTGAAAAGAGTTCCTTGACGTCTTGGATCTCATGTTAATTGATCTTATCGGACGATAGTGCAAGTTGGCAGTCTCTCTTTTTTCAGTCATTGGCAGATGAGTATCAAGTGCAGACACAAACGTAAAGAAAAAGAGCCATCATTATATTACCACAATACATTAGCACAACAAAGATCCAGATAGCTCCAAGACCTTGAGTCTGTGGACGAAGAAGCCAAACTCAGTACCTAAGTTCCCTAAAGTTTCCAGCTCAATTCACCTTCTCCTCTCCTGTAAGTCGTCGTTACCCGGCCGTAGTGGCACGAGCCCCTCACAGGGCAGGTCCGCTTACACCAATTCAAAGCCAAAGTACCCAGTACCTAATGACGGGCAACTGCAGTGTTAGTGCGTGCCACTAAGACCAGGTTAGCAGGCTCCAGCTCATAAGGTACAGTACTCAACTGTAACGGTCCCTCGAGATTGCGTTTGCTTGCTCTGTTCCCTCCAACTTAACTTTGGATTCTTCATTCACGCACCCAAGCCACTTCAACCACCACTCACCACGATTCACTCCTTGACCATTACGACTCGATTTCTTGCCATTCGACACACAAACCTTTACCAAAGATCAACCAATACTGTTTTTACCACTTTACACAATACATCGATCGATTCGACTTCTTAATTCAACTTTCACGGCGGTTGCCCCTAGCAGCAGAGCAGAGTAGAGCACAAGTGCGAGTGTTGAAGCATCATGTCTTCTCCGTGGAAGAAACAGCCAGAAGATGTCGTCGACAGTGTACTCAAGCGTGCAGAAGTGAGCAAAGTGAGTAACTTGATCCATTGACTTTTTACTAGCAAAAATCCAATCTGTTCTTTTTAACTCCTAATGAGGCAAGCACTGACTGACATTTCCACTCTTTAAGATTGCACGACGCTTGCAAAACCGCCTCGCCCTCGCCAAATTCAAAACGAAGCATGGCTGGGAAGACCTCACACTCGACTCCATCGAGCCGAAAATCGAAGAGGAGATGCGAAGAAAACGTTTGACCGAACCTACAGATGTCCTCTCCGACTCATCATCGAGCGCATCCGATCTCCCATATCCGTCCCGAGCCCTCATGAGCTCTCCCCTCAAAGCGCCCCTGTTCTCCGATGCAGTAGGCTCCAGCAACGGCAGCACGGGACACCGCAAGCGCACATACCTCGCCTCCTTTCACGATGTATCATCGAGCCCTAGCAAACGATTCCGACTTTCCCCTACGGCACACAAGTCCTTTGGCAGTAATGGTGTATGGAAGAACTCACATCAACTAACACGATCTTCCCCCCTCAAGCCCAGGCGGCAACAACACTTTACTACCTCGGGCGGACCCGATGTCTCCTTTTTCCAGCAGCGTCTGATGAGTCGTGAGCTGACATCACCCAATTTTGCTGCACCTTCCGATGACGATGACGATCTTTTGCCCATCCACTCATTCAACCATACCAATATCCGCTCGTCTCCTCCACGCACACCACCTATGCGCACCAGGTCTGTTAGCAAGCGGAACAAGGGCGAGAACGGTGCAGGGACCAATGGCAAGACTGGTGAGGAGGGAGCAGATTTACTTCTCTACCTCGCTGCTTCGCCATCACCAGCTGTCAGAACTTCAACTCGAACACGAATGGAGCCCCCATCAACCCCTCCCCAGAAGAACAAGCAGATGGATCTACCTTCTTCAATGATGATGACGCCTGGTGGGGGTAACCTATTCCCAACCACCCCCAGCCAAGCTTTCGACTTTGCCGAATTTGTCAACATCACACCCAGCCCAGCACAAAAGCCCTTCAAGACACCAATCTCAATCACGGCAACTAGGACACCTGTGAGCGGTACTCAAAGGCGGCTCACGTTCGACTGAGCGTCTGAATGAAGGGTTGGGGAAACGGTGTGATTATGATCCGAGTTCTTTGTGGGCATGATACCATGACAGCACTTGTTGTGACACTCACGCATGTACTTTTTTTTTTTTTTTCACTATTTGGAATTGGCCTCGATTATCCGTGGTGTACAGTAACATCACTGTACATGTCTGGATTTCCCATTATTTGCGACGGCGTTATAGAATAAACGGCAATGGCATGAAAGAAGGTCTTTCAAGGGGGGTTATTGAAGACCACGTCTCGTACCAAGCGAGACCAGGAGGACAATTTTTTTTATCCAGCGGCTGATTTCTTTTATCTTGTTTGAGGTCAAGAATTGTTAAAACAGATTACATTATGGGCCGGTTCAGGAGAATAGGAGACACTGCCTGGATGGATTGATGGAACGGCTTATGGACAATGTGACTATCATCTTATTTTACTACTAGTACCTACCTACTTAACTATTTCGAATTCAAAATTCATATTATTACCGAGTCGTTCTTGAGAAGGTTGATCATACGACTGCAAATGCCTGCACGTGGAACGAAAACGAGTGAGGAAAAAACCCTTCTCCTCCACGCAAGGGTAGGTCGTCGCATAAAGACCCGTTTCCAAGCGCGCGTGCGACGGGCAATTTACGCGCGAAAGAGCTGGCGCGTAGCTACGTCGTGTCTGTTTCGCGCCTCCGAAACCCCCATTTCTGACCATCTAGAGCCAATCACTAGACGAAAATGCCACAAGTGTAAGTTTTGAGTCTGATGTCATGAACTCCCGAGGGATGTGGATGGGAAAAGCGTGTTATTTGGTTGGATGGACTGCATCATGTGGATTGAAGAGGGGTTCGACAGTACTTTCGAGACATGTACTCGATCAGAGGCTCGTTAATGGCTGCCAAAACCTGCCAGAAGTGGAAACACCACGTATTTGATGCATTACTACGCCCATAGCCTAATCATGCAATGTCAACCAAGAGTGCCTTCACAATCACGCGCATAGTCACAATGATACGAACAGCACATTGTATTAATAGTGGTATAAAACTAAAGTCTCGGCGGAGCATAGCAAGCTTTTCTGATTTTGACTCTAGCGACACCTCACGCAGTGTGCGTTCTTCTAAAGAAAAAGAAGGAGAAAAGCCTAGTTCTGTGGTATCATAAGCATAAACGCTGACATCAAACATCAACACCATCTATCCATCTTCTATTTTAAACACCCCCTCAAGTCTTACAGCGAGCCAATGAGTATCCCAGGAGAACCACTATGTTGGTTCTCCGCCGAGAGGAACGAAGTGAATTCCGTGTCCCTGTCATGAGGGTTCACATCGCCTGGCCGGTTTGTCGTCCCAGGATATGGCCGTCGCTCTCACTTCGGGAGTGTCGAGGTGAAGGGGGAAAGTCAGATCCATCGTATCGGCCATAGATACTGGGTACACGTGGTTGAGGAGGCACAGGAGGCCACTCGCTAACGTCGCTCACTCCACTTGTATATCGTGAAGTGTAACTCTCAGCCCGAGAGTGCCTGACGGTCTGGCGGTTTGTGCTATAGAAGGAGCTGGCGGCAGTATAGCGCGGCATATTTTGAATGTGTCCCATGCTAGACATATGTCGGCCATCGAGCTCCAAGTCGAAGGGGTTCGAGTGAACGTTGCCGCGCCAAACCTCCTGTGGCCTTAGCCTCACGCCGTCACCCGTCGATTGAGGTGTAAGGTTCCGCGACATGGTCGGGCCTTGCCTCTGATCGACTGGCTCTCTATAGGCCATCGGTGGCGGTTGCATAGGGTCGGGAGACAAGCTGGAACTCTCGTCGGCAAACGGGTTATCCAAAGAATGAGGCCGAGCAGGGGCGAGTGGGGGTGGCACAAGAGAGCCGTGAGGCAAGACGCTACCGCGACCATATGAGTCCCCACGAGACGCTGTAGAAATGTTGTTGGCATCAGAGAAAGGGTTTGGGCTACGAGTCCGTCTTCCATCATGACCATCGTCAGGTACCGGGGGGGCTGCTGCCAGATCCACGACGCTTGATTCTTCAATAAGTCGTGACCACCATCCCTGTTGTTGCCCAGGAGCTGCACTCCCTCGGCTAGGGGCGCGGTTTGTAGACGCGCTGTGGCTTTCGGCGCCGAACTGAGAGTTTCCTCGACTCATGTCGACATGAGAAGAGCTCATGGACTGTCGGAATCGTTGACCAATCTTCTTAGCATTGGCGCTCATCGCGGCAGCAACCTTGACAGAGCGAGGCGTTGGGCCGAGCGAATTATTGTCGATTTCGTACTTCTCCTTACCAGATCCGCCTTGAGGAAAATCAAGCGGGGTGAGAAGAGTGCTCCTTCGACGCTGCTGTCTCCGTCTCCTGATGAGCCAAAAGATGACGAGTGCCAGGAAAGACAATCCCACGATGGAACCGACAATACTGCCTACAACGACTGGAGTTGGGCCTGCATTGTCAGAGTCCTTTTTGACAGCTGAATCGGGGCTTTCGGTCTTCGAGGCATGGTCGCTTCCAGCAGTAGCACCGAGGCCAATGGTCGTAAGGCCTCCGTCAGCTAGAGTCGCTGTACTAAGTGCTGGCGCAGCCCCGTCAGCGCTCGTCTCACCGTCATCGAAAACGAAACTATCAGATGCTTCGGTAGTCTCAGTAGCGGAGGAAGCAGTTCTGGTTCCAGATCGGGTTTGGAGGGTCGTTGACCGAGATGGAGGACCAGTGAAGGTGAAGGATGCAGTATCAAAAAGGAGGACCTCCGAAGTAGACGTCGAAGACGAGGACAAAGACGATGATGAAGGTTCAGTCTCGATGAGTCGAGCATTTTCTGGGGTATCCTTAGGCGCCTGGACAGGAGTCGTTACAGGGTCTGGTCCATCGATTAATCGGGCATCCTGTGGTGTCTCCTGAGATGACGGCGGGGTCGTTGCCTGGACGGGTGTTGTTACCTGATCCGGTCCGTCTGTCAATCGAGCATCTTCTGGTGTTCCCTTGGGCAGCTCTTCAGTGGTTGGCTGAACAGGTGTTGTTACCGGTTCAGGGCCATTAACCACCGGAGATTCTTGGGGTGTTTCCAGTGGGGGTGATTGAGAAGTTGGCTGAGCAATCGGCTCGATGGGGGCTGTCGTCGTCTCGTTCACATTTGCGTCACTAGTTTCAGGCGCTGCCTCTCCTCCAGCTGCAGGTACAGTCGTTGGAACAGGCTCGACCTCTTGCGTTGTAGGTACAATCAATGATGCAAACACTGGGGTATCTACAGCAGGATCCGCTGCAGGAACAGATGTCAGGTCTGCAGCAGGCACAGTTGAAGCCGGCGGCAATTCAACGCTGTCGGTGTTCTCTGTAGCGTTGGCTGGGACATGGTATGTAACCACGATGGTGGTAGGCTCGGGGATGACCACATAACGAGACTCCATCTTCGTCTGAGTGATCACCACTGGTGCTCGTTCTTCGAGCGATTGTGTATGGTTGGTATCGATTTCTCGTGGTATGCCGGCATACTGTCTTCCGAATAAAAAGTTGAACAAAGCCCGTGTTTGGAGGGCTAACATCCTCGACCAGAAACGTTCGCGATGCCAGTCGCTGTTAGTGAGAGCTGGAGTCGGAGCCTGGCCCAACCGTGAACAGAGGTAAAAAGTCTGATAAATGAGCAAAAGCTTAACATAGGGCCCCTGTGGCCATCTACTTTCTGACAATATGCATGTAGATGGATGACACAGTCACCTTGCCAATGTAATGAAGGTAAGAGAATGTAGATATCACGGCTAACTACCGTGATGAGAAACGAGAATGAGTGAATAATGGTACAGCAAGAGAATGTAGAGGGCGCAAAACAGGGAAAGACACCAAGAGAAACAGAAACAGAGAAGGAAAGGAAGACAAGACAGAAAGTGTGAGAGAGAATGAAACGACAATATGATTGCCCCGAGTGGGAGGGTAGTCAACCTAACATCAAGGTACCGAGCCGACCTACCATGAACTAACTCCCTTTACCCTTTACTAGCGTTTTAGCTGTTTCCAGATACTACAACTGACATTATACATCAGTTCAAGTACGGACCACGCTACCACGGTAGACATGGGTTCGTCGTGGCTAGGAGCAATACCCTGTCCTGCGACAGATCTGAAGCACGACAGCCTCCCCACGCTGTCTGAGCTTCACTACCTACCTACCTGACTAGTCAGGTCCTACCGTCCTAGCCAGTCTAGTATCCGAGGAGCAAACAAAAGATCCGATGGGAGCAACATAAACAAGGTTGATATCCCAGACTTCTGGGACGCCTTGGCTCTCTTGGCTTGCGTGGACTTGTGTGATGTTTGCATTTGCGTTTGTCACGAGGCTCCAAGCGGGTGTTTCCCCGTCGGCATGGCATCCAGAGCTCCAAGTAGAGGAGTCTAAGTTGGTCGGAATAATTAGAAGGATGCTACCCACATGCGGCGTCATTCCGTTTGTTGTTGTTTTTTGCTTCTTTTTGTTTCTGTTTCTTGGTCACTTTGACGCCGTAATTTAAAAAACGGTCTCGGCAACGTGGGCGACTTCGCATCGCGATCGTGTTGATGCATAGTGCGCGTATAGTACAGAATGTTGTTGATGGAAAAAGAAGTCCCGAAGCGGATTTAGGTGAGTGAGCCTCAGCAAAGGAGATGAATTTCAGGTGGGGATTGATCCAGATTCCAGCCCCGAGTCTGGCCTGGGCCTGTTCAATCATCTTGGCAGGAGTAGTACCCGACGGGACCTGTAAAGTAAAAGTTTGGGTTATTCTGGTTAGCGCCCGAGCGCTACTAATACCTGTACCTGGCCACCTGAGACACCTGAACATCCACCACCGTTTCTCCCTGTGGCGCCGTGGCCCCCCAGCAAACGCGCCGAGCCCGGTACATCACACCTAAAGTTAGGTAGCCAAAGACCCCGCTGTCAGAACGTGGAAGACAAGGCATGGCAAAATATCCCACGAAACAAAGCTCACTCTGGAACAAAATGAGGGACAGGACAGACCCGACTGCAAATGTCATTCTCCTGAGGATTGTTTGGCTAGCTACTAGGTAATCAATGAACGTGCATAGTATCTGCATAACGCACCTGAAAGGTGTCTCCTTCGGGATGAGACCGGCATTACATACATAGTTCCAAAGTAATAACAGACGGCATATTTATCACCACCGCTACCACACACAAACAGTCTCTCAACACCATCACACACAGGAAACCAAACAAATCAGCCCAACGGCTCAGCATTAGGAAACACGACAGGGTTGGATCGCCAGATAGATTAGGCTAGTAAGCAGAAAACCGCTGGTTCAATCCTTCTTCATGCACCATCAATCCCATGTGCCATCTACGATGAATACTAACGTTATGTTGCACTTCAAAACGCCCTCTTCCAATATCCTTGCTTGGATCAGTTCATCCGCTCAGGCATCCCTTGCCTTACCGCTCTATGCCCATGTTCCGGGTCACAACCGCCCACATCCCTGATTTCCTTCGCCTCGAGCCTGACTCGGACTGTCACCGTTTCTCGTACTCAAAATCTGTCTGTGCCTCTGTTAGCGACGCCTTTCGATTACCGAAATAGAACATCTGTCCGTAATGTCGAATTCCGCTGAGTCACCAGCATGGGGCGGAATAAAGTTGATGGCGTGCGAAGACGCTAAAGCTTTTGATACCGTAGCCTTAAACATGGAGATCATCCTTCATTCCAGGGATGGTCTTGAGAAATAATTGTAAGCTTTACCAGTCTATTGGGAGTCTACCAGGTTGTCGGGTAAGTTGTTGAGACGAATGGGACTATAAAGAGACTTTCAGTATAAACACATCCTGAAGAGCTCTATAAAACTCCAGTATGCTTCCTTTATGAGATTAGACAATAATTTTAGAAGGTTATGAAACACCATGTTTGAGCTTATTATTAGACTTAACTGATTAGACTAACTCTTAAACAATATATAGTTAAAGCTTCATGTAATCCTTTAGAACGAAAACATTGTCCAGTTGTGTGAAAATTTGGAAGACCAACTTCTTGTCTTGTTCATTATTGAACATGGATGGATAATCTGAGAAGCACAAACTCTGGTTTATGAGTTTCCAATGTAGTAAATAGAATCCTTTCTTAATTCCGCCATTAGAACTGATATTTTTAGACTCACCTTTGAGATGAATATCGAGTGTGTTGAATTAGTCAACTCAGTGAATTATATATTGTGGCCTAGGGTACTTTAGCTTATGAAGGGTTCTCTTAGCTTCTTCTTGGGGAGTGAATCCACAGCACCTATATATAGGTAAATAGCACCTAAAATATAGCTTAGTTACTGGTTCTAGCGCTTATATTATAATTTATATATAACTAATAGAATATATTACTTTATAAATATATCTCTATTTATTTTTTATTATTAGATTTAGATTTTAAGGTTTTAGGCTTATTACTACAGTCTTAGGCTATTAT
>JABEEJ010000632.1:0-39747 GCA_013363135.1 Fusarium brevicatenulatum
ACCTTAGTACCTACCTAGGTATATAGTAAGTAGGTATGTATCCAAGACATAGGTGCTACGTAGTAGGTAGGCCTGCACCTGGTTTCTACTGAACGCTCGTGTCTGCTCTCCTTGACTAAGGTACTTAGGCAGCTGAGCCACCTCTGTACCCTTCGTAGGTTGCTCGATTGACCGCTTCGTTGCAAAAGGAAGTAATAAGCAAACAAGAGACGTCTCTCCTCAACAATGATACTAGCCAGAACAAGAACTCAGGCACCTCGCGCTTAGACATTCGTGGCCTGAGATGCGTGTGGGTTGAGGTGTCTCTTCTCCTCAATTCCAACTGGAGCCTATCTTGTCGGGCCGTTGATGGAGGGGCCATTGGTCTTTATTAGTGGTTATTCTGACTGAAAGTCACAACACATTAGAGTTCCAATCGCGTTTTTTCAGTTGCATCTCTTGATTAATGCCGTCTCTTCGAAGTCACAATTAGGATGAAATTCATGATACCCCGACTGGGCACATGTTTCACTGCTCCCAACCTTCATGAGCTGGGGAGCATGGGGGTCGGCCGCGTCCACTCTGGGCAGTTGAAACTCCAGCTTGGTAACATGATGTCAGGTCCCAGTAAGCCACCTTCGTGGGGGGGTCTCCAAGGCTAGATACATGGTTCTTCTGCCGTTCAGGTATCTCTCGCCTCATCAGGATGTGGGCCAGCCTGGAACGCACCTTACCTTACATAAGGTACCTTAGTTAAGCCGGGAGTCCGGGCCCGGCACTACGATTCTCCCGAGCTGCGACCTAGCCACGTTTTCATTGGTTAGGTACCTAGACAAGCTACTAAGCTATGGAACCTAGGTACCCTGAAGCTTCCGCTGACGCGCCAAATGGGCAACGTATGCTTTTGGGGGAGCTGCCCTGTCTCAGGAGGGTCTAGAAGTTTAGGTGTCTAGAGAGTTGCGAGCTTGCATTCCATTATCAAACTTCGACCACAATTACCTTGCGGTACACGGCCACAACAGATTTTCATTCTTGACAGCTTTGAATCTCTCAATAGATGAGTTTATCACTATCTTAAGCCGTCATCATGAAGCCTTTCGCCATCACCACGGCGCTCTTTAGCTTCATATCCGTCGGACTCGCTGGCGCAACGACAGACTCCAAGACATCAAAGGTCATCCTGCCCGTCGACTTTAAACCTCCACAGGTTTTCAAGAACGCAAATTTGGTGCACGTAATCTCTCTAGAGAAGACCTACGTAAAGGAACAGATCAATGTCCTCGTCGAGAACGTTGCAAAGGAGCCGCAGACAGAATACTATGTGCCATTTACTGCCGAACAGCTTCCTCGTATAGGAGGTTTCGAGGTTAAGGATCGTAAGGATGCGAACGCCGGACCGTTCGCGGCCGAGGTTGTCGAGTACGATCCTCTCAGGTATGTGTCTTCTAGCCTGGCTATGTTGCAGTTCAAGACTAATGGTGCGATATAGTGATGTTCAGTACTATCGTATCCGACTGCCCACGCCGCTCAAGCCTGGTGCCCAACAAACACTCGGAATCACCTACTATTACCTGAAAGCCTACACTCCTCTCCCCGCGGCCGTTTCCCAGGACGATGACCAATACCTGAGCTTCAACTTTTCGGTTTATGCACCATCTGCCTACATCACGAAGAAGCAGAAGACTGAGCTTAAGGCTGCTTCGGCCGATGTCCCCGATTATACAAAGCTTCCAGGCAGTCGCGAGGTCAAGGAGTTTCCTGTAAAGCAGGGCACCAAGCTCATCTATGGTCCCTTTGATGAAAAGCCCGCCGGTGCTGTCTCTCCTGCCAACGTTCGCTTTCAGTTTACCAAACCGGTTATTCATGTCAAGGAGCTCGACCGTTTGGTTGAAGTCAGCCACTGGGGCGGCAACATCGCCTTTGAGGAGCACTACGAGATGTATCACGGCGGCGCCAACCTCTCTGACAACTTCGACCGAATCAAATATTCTCAGCATTCGTTGTACCGTCAGCATGGGGTTGCAGGAGTTCGTCCTTCGCATTACCTCGACCAGTTGCGAATTCCTCTTCCGGGCGGAAGCGTGGATGCCTACTATACAGATGTGATCGGCAACGTCACGACGTCTACTTGGCGAACCGACAACCGAGACGCTCTTCTTGTTCTGAAGCCGAGATACCCTCTTTTTGGTGGATGGAGATACCCTTTCACTATTGGATGGAACTCCGATGCTTCTAACTTCCTGCGAAAGACCGCCACTGGTAGTTTCGTACTCCGAATTCCTTTCATCGAAGGCCCCAAGCAGCCAGAAGGCGTTGAATATGAGCACATCCACGTCAATGTTCTCCTTCCAGAAGGCGCCGAGTAAGCCGACAGTCCAAGCACTATCTGTGCCTTTGCTAACTTTGATACAGGAACGTCAAGTTCCACACCAACATTCCCGAATCGTCGATTGTATCTACCTCGGTTGATTTGACCAGAACCTACCTCGATACTGTCGGCAGAACAGCAGTCAGCATCAAGGCACGAAACCTGGTCGACGAGTTCCGAGACCGTCAACTCGTCATCTCTTACGATGCGCCTCTCTCGAGCGCTCTTCGAAAACCTTTGGTCATCTTTGCCAGTGCCATGGTGGTGTTTGTCACTACCTGGGCATTGGGCCAGGTGCAGGTGGGATTTAAGCCCAAGAAATAGAGGCTTTAATAGAAAAGGAATATGTCTTTTGATTGAGGGGTCTTGGCCTTCACATGATGAGGAGTCTGGAAGCAGCTGCTGGGAAAGATGTAAAAGTGTAAAATAGAAGGACCATATTAGTAAATGGGACTAGGTTTCCAGTTTGCAAGAGGCAAGAAACATCAGATGACAGTCAAATACTCGCTTGACTTTGGTTATGTTCTGACAAATACAGCAAAGCCACCACCAAGAGACAGGGTCCAAGCCATTATCCGTAGAGGCGGACAACTCCGTAGGCCAGCTAGGCCCAGCCTCTTTTGATAGCCTCTTGTAAAGACTTTGCCAGGTTCTAACACGGGCTTGGTACTACGCCAAGTGCGTGTGGAGGGACTGTGTCTCCCAGTTGAGCCTGGGATGGGTGGGCGAGACAGGCTGCGAGTGGCCACCCTGGCTGAGGGCCCTCTCCTTGTCTGAGCCAGGTTCTGACAGCATGGGTTAGTCAAAAGAAACCGGGCAAAGGAAACCAGGGCACCGGTATAAGATTGAACATGAGAACCCTCCTCAAAGCCTCACACATTCTTTTGCATTTATAATTTAACAACCAATATCTCAAGTTGAGGCTGATCAATCAGGGCCTCACTTTGCAGTGCCTTCGACGATCTCGTTCGACTAATCCTGTCCTATCACAGCTACGACCAGTCTCACCCTCGCCGAACAAACCCTCAAACAACCATCAGGATGTGTTTCGGCAGTGAACCCAAGCCTAGGACCAAGTACTACTATCACGAAGAGATTACACCTTCTAGGCGATACACAGGCCATCATCACCATCACCACCATCACCATCATCACTCACGCTCTCCCCGAGCAAGCTACACCAGTGTCTCTAGACGGTCCTACAGCCACAGCCCACGAAACAGTGGCACTGTTGTCTATGAGCGCTATTGATCGTCTGAAGGCACCAATGCTGAATTGTGGGTGTAATTAGAGACGATGACGTTGTGCAGAGCATGCGGTACTTGGCGGGCTGTGTTTATTAATTATCGATGAGAACCTAATGACTGTTTGGGCAAGGTTTTGGGGGAAACTGTCTGGTTAAAGATATTGGACACAGGGTGGGCATTATTCATGCACAGGAACAGGCGACGTAGCGCATTTCAATGAGATGGCTTTGGCTCAATGGGCTGTAAATCATAAGCTGTGACAGTAGAGAAAGGTCAACTTAAGGATATCAAGATGCTATTCGACCAATGTCCCTTACATGAAAGGCTGAGCCTCGTGTTTCTTTCCCGGGAGCCACGGATCTTTGTCATTTGGAGCTCTTCCATTTGGAAAGCCTGTTGACGTATCGTCTGGGCGGGGTGCGGAGTGTCCCGCAAAGCTGGATCGTCGCTAGAAGAGCTCATGACATCACACTGCATTCCGCCACCGGACATGCAAAGGCTCTCTAAGACAGATACAGCGAGTTACTCCAAATGTGAGCGTAGGTGCAGCTGAAAACATGTACTTGTGCTACCGAAAGCAGGGCAGATCCAAGATGTGTTGGTGTCGTCAACGTCAGTTCAACAGGCCCTTCTGCTTGTTTAAAGCCTGCACAACCCCTGCCTTTGTATCGGCAGCTTTAACATCTGGAGACCTCTTACATCCATCCCCCTTGTAACAAACCTGACCCGGACCCAGACGATTTGCACTGATTTACATTTACTACCCAAAGCGGCTCTGCAGCTGAATTCTTGAATCGCCTTATTCCACCGTAAGCTGTCACCTGTTCCATTGTGTGAGGAGGTGTTGGGCCTTGTCTGTTCCAGAGGAGGTAGCGGGGAAGGCAAGAATGTTATGTGGTATGAAAGCTGACTATATGGAAGAAGGTGCATTCTGGTTGAGTCGCAGATACCTACCTACTCTTGAGCGATACCTGAAGGATTCGCCTGCCTACCTTGGCTCTCTAGGTAGTAGTTATCCTTCCTCAAGCCTTCAACATGTAAGCTCCCGTTGGAATCTTCAGCAATTGTCAAAATTCATATGTCGTCGCGCCCTTAACCAACCTTACTGTATATCAAAATACAATGTCTCGCTTCAGTTTCGACACCTCTTCTTCACGCCATGAATCACTAGATTCGGAAAGTCCGATTGACATGAAACCCTTTTCTAGGAATCGCGCACTCTCCATTCGATCCAACAAACCCAAGGGCAGCTCTGGCGCTGGTGCCGGAGCCAAGCGCCCGGGTTTCTCCTTCAACTCACTCCGCGGCCAGGTTCAACCTGAGCTGTCCCGTAAGCTATTCCGCCTCATCAAATCGGAGAACAACCTCATTACCGCTCATGAGACCGCCGGCCGTGAGCGAGTTTCCATCGCGACTCAGTTATCTGAATGGGGTGAGCACACCGGAGATGAGAGTATTAGTGATATTTCGGATAAAGTGGGAGTTATCCTGAGTGAAATGGGCGAGCAAGAGGACGCATATGCTCATGCTCTTGACGATTCTCGCGCCGAACTCAAGGCTATCCGAAACACAGAGAAGAGCGTGCAGCCCAGCCGCGAAAAAAAGGACAAGATTGCCGACGAGATCCAGAAGTTGAAGCTAAAGGAGCCTGGCAGCACAAGACTGCCTGTCCTCGAGCAGGAATTGGTGAGGGCTGAGGCTGAGAACCTGGTAGCGGAGGCCCAATTGACCAACACCGTGAGTTATGACTAGCTTCGCTTCATCAACCATTTGAGCAGGGCTGACCTTCCATATAGACCCGACAAAAGCTCAAGGAAGCCTATGTTGCCGAGTTCGCTGCAACCATCGAGCGTGCCGAAAAGCAGATCATGCTAGCCAAACATGGCCGCCGTCTGCTGGAGCTTCTCGACGATTCGCCTGTGGTTCCTGGCGATACACGAGTGCCTTATCAACACTCCTCCCTGGCACGCCAAATCCTCAACGATGCTGAGGATGACCTTCGGGAGTGGCGACCCGAGGCCGAGGGCTTTTCTACTCCAGTCCAAAACCAATCGCCAACCCTTGAGGGAAAGGGAAAGGAGCCTCTGGCTTCAGAGGGCAATTTGTCTCCTGCCCAGTCTGAGGCAGCCACAGTTGAATCCGGCACTTCTCCTTTGGAGCAACGGGGTACCAAGTCCTCTGTCTATGCTGAGGTCGCTGGCTAAGTGGGCAATTACAGGATAGTTAACAAGTGTGTCGATTCGGGTATTGGCTTTTGTTTCGATAAGTTTCGTTTTCTTGAGCAGGCGAGAAAGTTCACTTGCTGTTATCGCAGTCTGTCTTGCGTGCCGAGGGATTAGCTCCTAAGTTTAATAAGTCTGGGGTACCGAGAGGCTTTTTTGTGAGTGCTGTCTGTTTATATCCTTTGATTGTTGCTTAGTTAGTCTCGTTAGTTGAATCAGAATAGGCGTGTCTATCAAAAGTGTAATAAAATGGTGTCATGTTGAGGTTCGTAGTGTGAATATGTTGCACCTTGGCTTGCTTGGGTGTAAGAGCGACTATGAACCGGCTCGTGGCGCAAACTATGTGCTTTTAGGCTCATCTTCAATCCATTGTTGAAGCACTCAGCACCAATCGATATGAGGTGATCAGTATCGTGGGTCCTGGTGCATCGTTTGCTCTGGTTTTTCAAACGGTGTGGATGGATGGGGTCTGCATCTTGGTGTTGCACCTAACAATAAGACGATTCATTATGTTCCGGTTACGGAGATGGAGGAATTTTCGTGAAAGGCTTGATTGCAGAGCGAAAGATAAATACGTTGATTGTCTTCACAGTAATCATCGTGAAATAACTACTAATGAGAGGGCCCTAGGGGCCTTGGGCCTAGACATTACTTCAATCCGTTTAGCTGCAAGTGTAATATAATACGTACTACTACTACGTAGGTTCATCGGGTCATGACTTGTCTCCGGGCTGTCGGCCGTGTTGCATGGAGATGAGGATCAAATTAGCACAACTGAGACCCATCATGATATCCAGAACCAGTTAGCTTCTGGTTCATATCAACCATCCGAAAACCAACTCCCGTGCCCGCGAAAAGACGACCTCGGTTTCTCTTGAAGCCCTGCGCTACAGCCGACGACCGCGGTGTAAGGCCTAGGCATAAGGTTTCTTCTCACCGTATACTCTTGATATAACCTCCCAATCTCTTTCCTCTCTCCCTTTTTGCACCCTTCTCTCCGGGGCTGCTCCACTTCAAGCCGCCCCCTAAAGACCAGCTTAGTATTGATGTTACAGCCGCAAAGTTCCCGGCTTCTGCTGCTCCAGAGGTCGTTGCGCACTATCCGTACAGTCACAGGCACCGCAGCCACTGGGACACTGCTGTACAGTCCCTCCGCAGCGCCGTCGCTGTCGCCATACCGAGTACCTGGCCGGGCCAATTACATGGCATCGCTGGCAGCACGCAGCCCTGCCGCTGCCGCTGCCGCTGCAGGCCCCGGCGGGAGCAATAGTGTCATTACCAGTGGTGCCCCGCCCCCTCCATCCTCTTCTTATTCTCACTCTGCTGCTACGTCAACCTCCAAAATTTCTTCCCGTCGAACAGCTCAGATTGCTCGACACTTTTCCTCCTCATCCTCACCAACAGGTCCCGTTTCAAGGCAGAAGCCCGACATGGCCTCCAACTACACCGTCCGCAAGGTTGCGGCTCCCAACACCCTCGAGCACCGAGTCTACATCGAGAAGGATGGCCAGCCCGTTTCTCCTTTCCATGATATTCCTCTCTACGCCAACCAGGAGCAGACCATCCTGAACATGGTTGTCGAGATTCCTCGATGGACCAATGCCAAGCTCGAGGTATGTTACTGGTCAACATCAATTGCTGTCTTGTTACCTCCTCGACACGCTTTGCTTTATTTACAGTTGTCGTGTGCTCTATTACCCCTCCCCCCTCCTTGCGCAACCGTTGCCCCAGACCGGCAAAACGAACGCAAAACATGAATACTGACAAAACCCTCACTATAGATCTCCAAGGAGGAGCTCCTCAACCCCATCAAGCAGGATATCAAGAAGGGCAAGCTTCGATACGTCCGAAACTGCTTCCCCCACAAGGGTTACCTCTGGAACTACGGTGCCTTCCCCCAAGTATGCTCATTATTTACCCCAATCTGACGTGGTCACCCCTAACTCGATCACCAGACTTGGGAGGACCCCAACTCCGTTCACCCTGAGACCAAGGCTAAGGGTGACAACGACCCTCTCGATGTCTGCGAGATCGGTGAGCTCGTTGGTTATACTGGCCAGGTCAAGCAGGTCAAGGTCCTCGGCGTCATGGCTCTCCTCGACGAGGAGGAGACTGACTGGAAGGTCATCGTCATTGATATCAACGACCCTCTCGCCTCTAAGCTGAACGATGTTGAGGATGTCGAGCGACACCTTCCCGGTCTCCTCCGTGCCACCAACGAGTGGTTCCGTATCTACAAGATTCCCGATGGCAAGCCCGAGAACCAGTTTGCCTTCACTGGCGAGTGCAAGAACAAGAGGTGAGTTCTCAAATTCCGGCTCAGTGAGCCCAAGACTGACAATTTTTAAGCTACGCCCTTGACGTCGTCCGCGAGTGTGCTGAGGCCTGGGAGCGTCTCATCACTGGCAAGACCCCTGCTGGCGGTGTCTCCACGTAAGTCTCTAAGCTGTCTTCCTAACACAGTTGATACTAACGTCTGCGTAGCACCAACGTCACTGTCCAGAACTCTCCTGCTCGTGTCTCTCCTGACCAGCTTCCCCCTCTGCCCCCCAACGAGGATGTCCCCGCCGAGAAGATCGATGCTTCCATTGACAAGTGGTTCTTCATCAGCGGTGCCTCTGCCTAAGTGTCCATAGACCAACCATCTTGCATAAAAGGAAGAAGTACGGCAGACATGTAGTCTTCACAAAAGTTGAGCAGAGATACTCAAGAACAATATATAAAAATGATGCCAATTGTCGTAATATTATACAAGACCCTCAATCCCTGCTATGCCATAGGGGTTCGTAAATGTACAGGGTTCGTTCCCTAACGCCGTTTGTGCGGAGTGATACAGTATAGCGGTGTTTTTCACATATTTTAATCGGTCAAGTCGGCTGCCTTCTGCAGTTGACGCGAATGTCGGTCTACCTCCTCCACCAGTCCTTTAATGTTAATCTTTTGGCAGTCGAAGTTGAGCTCCTTGCCATCCTCTGCATCTCGTTAGCCATTGGACCCCTTGGGGACAGCTAATAGTGTTCTAGTATTACATACTAAATTTCACTCGTAGGGAGCTGGGCTCTTTTGAAGTTCGGGGTAGGATGGTCGACGTGATTGTTGTTCCATTCGCTCGGGCATTCGGAGGCAGAAATGTGAGAAACAGACGAGCTGGCTTTGCGCAGGCCGAGAAAGGGTTGAATTTGGCCGAAACCTCGGTCATAAATTTGGTGATCATCTTGGCGGCGAGGAAAAGGCCAAGCTCGTGAAATACTCGAGAGAAATTGGCTTTGGCAAGGGAGTCGAACGTGGTCGTTAACACACTCAAGAGCTATAGCCGGGTACCTCAGTTTGGCGATGCTGAAATTTCGAAGTTCGATAACGTCTCGGTACATGCATATCACCCTAAAGGGGCAACTCCCAGCTAACTGCAACGTCATGATAATGACGGACCACGTTTCGAGATCGACTTGCACATTAGGTACTTAACAGTTCTCCACCAGCATACTATCACAAACTCAACAAGCTAGAAATGTCTTTCGAGGGTCTGCAGGAGCGTTTGACGGCTCTGCAAGAGACGATAACACAGCTCAAAGAGCTTATCGATCGACTCGCAACACTCGAATTCCAACCTGGCTTTGTGCCCCTGTCCACCGACGAGGAGAGCAGCGAAAGCGGCGAACTCAGCGCAGAAATTACGAGTACTCTACGGGATGGAGAAGAGGAGCATGAGCTTTTGCAGGAAGAAGTGGAGTTTCTGCGCGTTGCAGAGCATGACAGAGCCCGGTTGAAAGAGAGTGTCGAAAAGATTGGAAAGGAGCTTGCAAGGTATGGTTTGCGCTGAGAGGAAAATGGTATTTATGTCTAAAAATTACTGTAGCTGCCGTCTCTCTTTTCGAAAAGCACGACTGTCGGCAAAACATAGCCTCGCACAGGCACAAAGACGAGAGCGCGAGATCCTCCTTACATCATTTTCACAACCTACCTCCGAGACCAACTCTCTTTACCCTGACGATGAAAAGACAGCCCGTCCTATACGCCATCAGCAGAACGTTCAGAAGCAGCAATCGAGCCTCACTGAAGAGGATCAACAGAACGTTGGTGCGAGTGCTAAGGTGACCAACGCCCTACGACGAACGCATGATCTGATCCAGGCGGAGTTGGCTCGCAGCGAGTTTGCACATGAGACTCTGACGGAATCTTCCGCTGCTTTGAAGCAACTGAACGAGTCGTATGGCTCTCTGGACACAATGCTGGCGAGCTCCAAGGACTTATTAGGCACATTGTTGCGCTCGCAGAAAAGCGATACGTGGTACCTTCAGACGACATTTTACATGCTAGCTTGTACACTCGGCTGGCTGTTGTTCAGAAGACTGCTGTATGGACCGATGTGGTGGATTGTTTGGCTACCGCTGAGGTTAATGTTTGGATTGGGAACGTCAGCAGGCAGTGCGGTGATGCACGCGCGCTCGGGGCAGGGCCAGGTGAAGGAGGCTGGACAAGCGAGCAAAGGAGTTCCGGTGGAGGGTTTGCCGGACGATGAATTGCCTACCGTCAAAGTTGACACCGATCAGCAGGCCGAAGTTTTGGAGGAGGTGGATAAGATTGTGAACGTTGTGAGAGAGGCAGATGAGCTAGGGAATATCCCAGAGGGTGATGAAGACAACATCGGTAATCCCAAGAAGAGGATGTGGGAGGAGCCTGGTGTTGTTGAGCAGCAACGCCCTAGAGACGAGTTATAAGTTGGATACTTATTAATTTTGTAACAACAACGTCCCGAATATGTTATGTTGAAGCATTATGTTCATAACTATGAAGCGAGTCTTGTCAGTTGTGTTCACTGTAAACTGATTATGGAACATATGCTGCCCGTCGAAAAAACTCGCCAAAGGAACGATCCGCAACGGTGGCATACTCTATTCTTCCAAAGAGGGTTTCCGTCCTTTGGTCATCTTCATGTCATCGACCACATTCATCTATCGACTATCCTTTGATTTTCTTTAAGCCATCATCTCACATAACGCCGTGCCTCATTTGGCTTTTAGGCTAACTTCCTGATAAGCAAACCCGTTCGTCAAGAGCATAGACCAAGGTGCCGGGGTTTGTAGGCAACTCTGACTGCTTCTCCGACTATGTTCGCTGGGGAGCAATCTGCTCGACTTCGCTGATCCAAGGAAGGCCAAGCTTCTTCATCTCAACGGCAAGCTGGAACAGGTAATCGAGACTACGTTATATCAGCGTAAGGTAATCATTCGCAGATCACGATTGAGTTGTTATATCTTGCATACCTCTCACATTGAGTCTTGGCCTTATGGACGTTATCACCCCAGACGTAGACACCGTGACGACGGACGAGGACGGCGTATGTGTCGGGATACTTATCCATCGCTTCTTCGAGATACTCAGTCAAGTCCTCCTCATGAGGAGTGTTCTCGATAACTGGAATGCGAAGGGTGTCATGATAGCCCAGGTTGCCTGTCTTGTTCATGCCGCGGCCAAAGCCTTTGATTTGCTCAATGTTGTTGATCTCGAAAACTCGGTCTTTCCCGGGGCCTTGAGATTCTAACAGGAGGGTCACAAGAACAGCCCATTGAGAGTGAGTATGTATACAACAGCCAGCCCCTCGGCGGGTGAAAGCAGCAAGGAACAATGGGGTGCACTGAGAAGGCTTGTAGCAGGGAGGAGATCGCAGATAGGTGCGCTGGTTGAGCTTGTTGTGGTTAGGATCTTGCTCAGAAAGAGCCATGACGTAGATGTCGGTGTTCTTCATGAGTTCTTTTTGAACGCCCGAGGGCGCAATGTATACGAGATCACTGCGACCATGGTGTAAGTTAAGAGAAACGTTTGCTCCTTATTTCGATAGCAAATGCCCAAGCGAAGCTTCAGATGATTTCCCCATTGACTTGAGGAGGGTATACACCGGTATCATGAGTCTTGCAATAAAATAAATTTGCCTTCTCCAACTCATCATCATGGCGGGGTCGCGGGGTAAAAAAAGAAGTTATGAAATTTCAAGAACGAGCAAGGTAAACATAAACATACTCATCTCGAATGGAGCAACCGCCTCCTGTTCCCGTAACCCAGCCCAGAGTCCAGAACTTTGCGCATAGCGATGGGATCAGGTTTGCAGGGTGGTTCGGGTCCTCGGAGGTAATGAGGGCATCGCCAGTTGGGCGTTGCTCAGTTGACATTTTGTCTTTGGAGGAAGACTTAGAGATACGGAGCGAGCTTTGAATTGTGTCTTTGCAGAGGTTTCCAATTCTGAACACAGCGGCCGGGAAACCACAGAGATCCAGCGGAGTGTTGAGGTATGGGAAATGAGATACCAGCACGGCCAATGTAATACTGGTAGAGCTGAAACTGATGTTGGTGGTGGATAGTCTAGTTTCTTGTCTATGTAATGTTAGGCCAATGCAACACCTGTCTACGTAGTAGGCTAGGCTGTGGTTTGAGAGCCTCTGAATGGCTGAGGAAGATGGATCGGGGTGCTCTGTGCTGTCGAAATCCATCTCATCCGTGATGACAAGAGCACTCTGGAGAACCACCTACTGTACGCTAGCCAATTAACAACCACAAAGACATTCTCTACATCCAAGGCCATTCATTCTATGGAGAATCAGGTCGTGGCTAATGAGCGCAATGGCTCAAACAATCAGAAACAATGGCTTGGGAATGTTGGGCATTTACTACTGGTAGGTACCTAACATAGGTAGTCTTGAGTGGGCAGGCCGTATTTCTCCTGGTGCTCTCCAAAATCTACACCATCCCAAGTCTCTTTCTCAATAATCTTTGCCATGTGGATGGAATCTTCTTTTGTCTGGAATATTCTACATTGCATTCCAATTCTATGCAATACGTGCAACCTCGGTTTTCCAAGAGCATTGGCCTCAGTCTGACCTGAGGTTGTATTGCGTCCACGGTGGCAAGCGAGTGGGCTATGAATAGGAACCGAGACGGAACAGCCGAGAAAGGACCAAAAGACACGGAGTACAGCTAATAATGGGGTTTCCCTTCCATCAAGCTTCATCGACGCAAGTCTGAACTACTAGACCAGGTAGCCATCTGTTGCAACACATAGGGTAGTACACATCTTTGCATGAACTCAACGGTGCATGTTTTCTGAATGACAATGACTCGGAGTTTTGAATATGTGATAATAATAGCCAGCACCAGATGGAGAATCTTGCCGGATTGAAGACAAATGAACGAATGCCTTGGAACAGACCTGGCCTGTGTTTTAACGTTTTCAAGGATGGCACCTCAATCACAAGCCTTTACAGGTGGGTAATAATACTCGCTTAATGAGTGCGAGAATCCATCAACAGGCTCTGAGCATCATGTCTTTCTTGTCTTAAGATGTTGACCCTTGTCCCTGCTTATATGTAATAAATGGCCTTTTTCAGCTCTCAGCGCCGGTGCCGGGAAGCCAACAACCTGGTCCTGGTAGAGCTGCACTGTAGCAGTATCACAGGACACAGGTGCCCCCTAATAACAAAGTGGCATATGGGGGAACGGGGAGCACCGCCGGGGCCTTTTCTCTGGGATACCTCGTATTCATGGATTAGCTTGCAATAGGTTGAGCCGACGGCTTTTGCAGGTGACAACGCGGCAAAGAGCATCCGTTACAAGTCCTAGGCGCCGTTTGACCATCCATTTGAGGGAAGAGGAGGCTTGAGTTTGTTGAGTTCTTGAGCAGTATGTACCTAATGAGTCTACTTTGACCTACCTAGTGATAGTACATTGATTGAGATGACGCTCGTGTTACCAAACAAAGTGTATACTACATGTACGCCAATGAAAACGAGGCCGTTTTAAGTAATTAGTACCTACCTTACTCTGGCCAAGCCCTCCAAGGCGGCCTCGACTCCCGGGCTAACTTACAGTAGTAGACCATGGCTTTATTTAATCACTCATACCTACGGAGTTCTGTGAAGAAGAAAACAAATCCTCAAGTGTGTTGTTGTTTACATTGTATTGGCTGGATCGCAAACTCACTGGCCCAGGCTCACTGATGGTTTACAAAGTCTCGTCTGGGACACACTTCCGCCCACCCCTTGACCCAAAATGGAGGCCCGGTCTATTATTGTCTAGCCCCAAGGGTCACCCCCTGAGACAACCTCGAATCCAATGGACTTGGAGAGATCCGATGCTAGTGCAGTGATCTAGGCGCGCTGAGACGAACAGCCGTGTGCCGTCACCTTTTTAAAGGTGCAAATTAGGGGGCTCATCACCACTCACTCATCAGTGGTGGTGGAAAGCAGAAAACACCACACATGTAAGAAAGGGCGGCAGATGGTGGTCATGTCGCCAGGCAACACGAGCTGTTGGAGGCGAAGCTCTCCCAGGCTCTCCATGATGGATGGATGGATGGATGGATGGATGGACGAACGAGCAAGTGGAGGATCGATCATCCATCCTGCCATCCATCCTATATGTGTGGGCCACTTGTGTTTTTTTGTCCCTCAACGTCTTTTTCCATCCATCATAAGTTTTGTTGGTCACAGTCGCTGGGAGAGGAGAGGAGAGGAGTCCACTCACAACATGGAAGACTAGTTTTCTTGAATCATCTGAGCCGAAAAAGAATCGTTAAACGAAGGGAGAGATGCAAGATCTGCGCTGAGCCGGAATTACAGGAACATCCCCCAGCTCAACTGGCAAATAATTAGTCGTTTCTTCCCCTAGTCAACGCAGGACAGGGACGGCAAATTAGTGTCAGTCTCTTTGGATTATGGCTTGCAAATTTAAAATTGATGTCGGCGGGCTTCCCCAGACCAGAAAGTAAACGAACATCGATCGACATCATATCACATCAGTCCATGCCTCCTCCTCAGGCTCCTCTCCTTCGCTCGCTACAGTCCGACCCGACTGCAACTCACTTTAATTTTGTGCTTGTGCTTGTGCTTGTCCCTTCTTGGTTGTCGTCCCACTGCATGTGCTGTAATGTGTCACAACATGGACGTGGACTTGTGTGAGGGGGGTTGCGTGGCATACCCAAAACTCCCCTCATCTCTCTTCCTGTTGTGTTGTTTTGATACTGACGGGACCCCGAATGTGCATCATGCGTACCTATGCCCGACAGCAATATTGTAGCATCACCGAGAAGGTGATGGATACTTCGCTTCTCTCTCCTCCCGTCTCTCACACTTCCTGATCAGACAAAATGGATCCTTAATAATGGCTCCAATTCTAATCCTAGCGCCATCATGGGCCCTCTCTTTCCTCACCCCATGTCCATGCATGTCCGTCCATGCTCTAGCCATTGACAAGCAAGATGCAAAGGTCCTGATGGGTCCCCTATCTCCCGATGAGCCGGGGGCTAGCTTGGCGCCGCTTTGCCTGCACCTCAGGTCAGTCTTGTTGACTTGTCTAGCTTGTGCCTGTGCCTGTGACTTTCACGGCTTCCCCTAGCCTGGCCTGGGGGTCTGAGTCTCTCTGAGACTGTACTTTGCCTTGTCTAGGCTTGCTTGGGGTGGTATGGTCATTGGCTTGATGGTGTGGATGCCCCTTTGCTAACCGTCCACGTCCAGTTGAGGACTCGACTCATAAAAGGACCTGGCTGCCCCGTCGCGTGCTCTTGTTTCCCTTCTTCTTCACCCCCGTTGTCATCTGCCTGTCATTCGTTAAGACAAGAATTCCACTTCACACTTTCGCTTTGAGATTCATCTCGATTACTTTACACTACTAATTCTAATATCAACAACCTCGAAATCTATCAACATGCGTTTCACCTCCATCTTCGTTGCCGGCGCTTTCGCCACCATGGCTGCTGCCCAGAGCAAGACTGCTTCTGTCTCTCCCGCTCAACAGTCTCAGCTTGACTGCCTTGACGCCTGTGATGCTGGTGATGTCAAGTGCCAGTCTTACTGCATCACTGTGAGTCTGATGTTCCACCATGTGGACTAACACGGGTCTAACCATAATTCTCCAGGTCCCCTCTCCCGATGAGAAGAACATCAACGCCACCACCGAGTGTGTTGCCGCCTGCCCCAAGGGCAAGGGTTCTGCCTCCGACACCGAGAAGTACTCTGTCTGTCTCCAGGACTGTATCGCCGACAACTACTGGAAGACAGTCTCCGGTACTCCCCGTGAGACCGGCGCTGCTGGCTCCAAGGACGAGGCTTCCTCCGCTGCCGAGTCTGCTGCTTCCAAGGCCACCGGCACTGCCTCCGATGAGGACAGCACCGCCACCGCTTCTGCCGCTGAGTCTGATGCCACCGCTACCGACGCCTCTGAGACCTCTGGTACAGCCTCCGGTACTGCTTCCGGCTCCGCTGCTTCGTCTACCGAGACTGGCAATGCCGCCACCGCTCTCGTTGGTGGTGTCTCTCTTCTCGGTCTCGTCGCCGCTGTCTTCGCTCTGTAAATTGGATCGCCTCTTCTTGGACATCTGGTTGATAGAATAGGAGGACTTTAATGGGATTGCTCTAGAGCGGTAATGATTGGAGTTTGATTTCAGGTGTGATACATGTTGGGCATCATGACGAAGGCTTTTTTGGGCCGGATCGACTTTTCATGGACAAATTATTTGGACACCTTACGCGTTCACATACGGCTCGACACGAGCATCAATACAATACCTCTTTTTTTGCGCTCTGCGTAACCTCATCTTGATGTGCATTTTTTCAGTTGACTCGAAGTCAGAACAAAACACAACACAACCACTGAGGTTGTGTTGGTTGTGGGGTATCGTTCTGTGATTGGCTACTGTTTCCCAATCGGGTGCTTGAGTGGTTTAGCTTGTAAACAAGCGAAATGATTGTCTCACTACTTGCAGAGTAACTTACATAAACATACTCCGTACATATGGAGGAAATGCTCGAGTTCAATTCAATCGTTTCATCTTGATTTTCCTCCCTCGAAGCCGAGATAGTAGTTGATATTTCGAAGGCACCTCCTCAATTAGGGCAATCTTCCTCAGGCACCAAGTCCTGGGTTCAGGAGAAGTACATCTACAATAGATCATAGGTACCTAGGTAACTTATGCAAAATCTTGAGACCATTTCCAACGTGATCAGGGAGTACAACTAAGTTTT
Organism: Fusarium brevicatenulatum; assembly: GCA_013363135.1. NCBI lineage: Eukaryota > Fungi > Ascomycota > Sordariomycetes > Hypocreales > Nectriaceae > Fusarium > Fusarium brevicatenulatum. The sequence goes on from JABEEJ010000632.1 coordinate 16,826, forward strand.
CCCGCGTCGCTGATTTTTTTTTTATAAAAACGTCATGACAGAACAACTGACTTCAATTACGGTTTGATTGCAGTAATACCCTTGACGCCACAGTGTTCCATGTGCGCTTCTTTTCATGTTGCTGTCCTGTCAGGCCCTTTTCGAGACACTAAGTTTAGGTAGTTGGGTGCTGGGAGCCGCCATGTGTCCATAGGCTCTCAGGAAGCAAGATAACTCAAGACTTGAAAAGAGAGTGCTAAAGTAAACTTAGTAAATAGAGCCCTGAACTTGTGCTAAATTGTCTAAATATCTGAAACATCCTGTATCAAGGTCCTGGTTTTTCTTTCCTCACCTAGATAGGGTAGCTGTTAAGCAATCCTAGATGGCATTCTTACTATTGTGTTACTTAAGGTATGAGAGTAAGGTAATGCGGAGGAGGATAATATCTATCCATAAATTCAAAGTTCATAGTCCACAATATTTACGTTAAGCGAACCTCAAGAATAACAAGCCACTGTAGACATCTTCTTGTTTCGTTCAGAAGCATATGGTACCTACCTAGGTAGCCTGCCTACCTAAGGTACCTTATGTACAGATACCAAAGACTCCGAATTTTGCTATTGGTCAAGCAGCTGTTTTTACACTTACAATGAAGCCCAGTGGAAGAACAATTCAACAACGGCTCTGTGCGTCTTCGTGAATACTACAGTATTATGTCTCTTGGACTAGATTAGCCAACATTTTGGTTTGGGTTTAAAGTTGAGGCTTATTACGCTTGTGAAATTAACCATTCATCCGACAATTGTTCCATGGACAGCTGTCTTCTTCTCGAGCCTTCTGTGGGACATGCATGACCTATTCTGTAACTTAGTACATACCTACCTACAAGGCCGAGGCCGTGAGGCTTCCGCCAACGTCCCCGCCCCCAGTTCCATGGGAGTACCTGACAGTCGGCATACGCACCTTCCTTCTTCCAACCTTAGTGGCTCCGGGCCACGGCCCCCGCTCTGCACCTGTTCGTGATCCCTGAAATTTAGGCGGCTCTGAGCTTCTTCGTTCTACGTGTCCTCAACACTAAGACAGAGCTCTCCACTCATTGTTAAGACGCCACCTCTCGCTTCTTCACTCTCCCCATTCTGCATTCCACCTCACTCTTGGACCTCTTATCTCCTCGAGCGCTGGGAATACCCTCATCGAGCATACACTTTTCCCTCAGTCACAAGTCCTTTTTTTTTATTTATTGTGTCCCGCTCCTGCTCTTGCGCAGCTTCTGGTGACGTCCTTGACTCTCTGCTCAAGCTACTCCGTCACTTCCTTCATCATGAAGCTCAACGCTGTTGCAGCGGCCATGTCGGCTGCCATGCTTACAGGCAACGTCCACGCCGAGGACGTCAAGGAGGCTTCCCCTTCTGTTCCCGACAAGCTCCCTACATTCACTGTGAGTGTTTTTCTTCTTCATTTCAATGAGTAATTGATCTCGTGCTTGAGGGCTATGTAGCTCCTCCTCATGAGCTCTTGTTCTAGTCAATTGATGGCTAACCCACCCTTACAGCCGACCGTTGTGAAGGCCGATTTCCTGGAGCAGTTCACCGACGACTGGGACCAGCGATGGAAGCCTTCTCACGCGAAGAAGGACACATCTGGCTCCGAGGAGGAATGGGCTTATGTTGGCGAGTGGGCCGTTGAAGAGCCCGTGCAGTACAAGGGCATCGAGGGCGATAAGGGTCTCGTTGTCAAGAACCCTGCGGCGCACCATGCTATTTCCGCCAAGTTCCCTAAGAAGATTGACAACAAGGACAATACCCTCGTCGTCCAGTATGAGGTGAAGCTGCAAAGTAAGCATGACTCTGGAATTCCACTGGGTGATCGCGCATGCTGACATTTCTACCTCCAGATGGCCTCGAGTGTGGTGGTGCTTACATGAAGCTCCTTCGTGATAACAAGGCTCTCCATCAGGAAGAGTTCGCAAACACAACCCCCTACGTGATCATGTTTGGTCCCGACAAGTGTGGCCACACCAACAAAGTCCACTTCATTTTCAATCACAAGAACCCCAAGACTGGCGAGTATGAGGAGAAGCATCTCGATTCCCCCCCCACTGCCAAGATTACAAAGACCACCGAGCTTTACACCTTGATCGTTCATCCAAACAATACATACGTCATCAAGCAGAATAACGAGGAGGTCAAGACCGGCAGCCTCTTGGAGGATTTCACCCCCGCCGTCAACCCCCCGGCCGAGATTGATGATGCGAACGATAAGAAGCCCGAGGACTGGGTTGACCAAGCACGCATTCCTGATCCTGAGGCGAAGAAGCCTGAGGACTGGGATGAGGAAGCTCCCTACGAGATCGTCGACGAGGAAGCCGAGAAACCCGAGGACTGGCTCGAGGACGAGCCCGTCACCATCCCCGACCCTGAGGCCGAGAAGCCAGATGATTGGGATGACGAGGAGGACGGCGACTGGATCGCCCCTACCGTCCCCAACCCCAAGTGTGCCGACGCCTCTGGTTGCGGCCCATGGACGAAACCAATGAAGCGCAACCCCGACTACAAGGGCAAGTGGACCGCGCCTTACATTGAGAACCCGGCATACAAGGGAACTTGGGCTCCCCGCAAGATCAAGAACCCCGACTACTTCGAGGACAAGACCCCTGCCAACTTCGAGCCCATGGGAGCCATTGGTTTCGAGATCTGGACTATGCAAAACGATATTCTCTTTGACAACATCTACATTGGTCACTCTATTGAGGACGCCAACAAGCTCGCTGAGGAGACATTTGGTGTCAAGCACCCCATCGAGAAGGCCCTCTTCGATGCCGATAAGCCAAAGCAGGAGGATAAGCCTAAGTCCCCCAGCGACCTCAAGTTCCTCGACGATCCTGTTCACTATATCACCGAGAAGGTCGAGCTCTTCAAGGCCATTGCCGCTCAGGATCCCATCGAGGCCATCAAGTTCGTCCCCGAGGTTGCTGGAGGTTTTGCCGCCATCATCGTCACTGCCGCCGCCCTCGTCGCTGTCCTGTTCAACCTTGGCAAGTCGCCCGCTGTTCAGCAGACTGCCGAGAAGGCATCCGACAAGGCCAAGCAGGTCAAGGACAAGGCTGTTGAGGCCACCGCTACCGGCGCTGAGCAGGTCAAGGGCGCCGTTAACAAGCGCACCACTCGCAGCCAGTCATAAGGAAAACGAGGAGGTGATCTCAGATGGTTAGTTGTATCGGATGGAGTGATATTCAAAAGCGGACGGAGAACCTGTGGAGCTAAGAAGAGAAGCAACTTTGGAAGGAAATGTACACAATTCTCACGATTGATTGATTTGGCGCACCAGAGCAGCGATAGGGATATCAGACAATTGATAGCTTTTCAGGCTGACCTCACTCTTGATCTGTTCATGACTCGTCGTGGTGTTCCGTACGTCTAGACCACTCAAGAGGTACTGTGAAGCAAGGCGTTGGCATTGTTGTCTCGGTTTGTTCGGATTCGCATTTGCAGTAAGGGTAGGTCAACTCGACAAAGTCTTAAACTAGAAATTTTTACTCCTTCACCGAAATCGGCGTGTATTCACAGATAAGGGCGTCTAGTATCAGTTTAGATCGATATTGAGAAGACGAACGCCCTCCATAGACATCCATTTACGTTGGAGAGTCATGGAAGGTGACCCCGACGTCCATAGATAGAGGGTCGGTCACTTGAGAAGTTGAGATAGATATGTTTCCCAATTAGGCAGGCGAAAGGAGATGAACAAGCGAAGTGAGAGATCTAGTTTCTAGCCGGCAATCTCAGCCAGTAGGAGACTTGAATTGGGAGACAAACCTCAGACCGTGGTATCCATCGGCATTGACGGTAACCAGCGGACAAGCCGGAGCTCGCTCGGCAATTACCCCACACTCAGACTTTCCAGAAATGCCAGCCCAGCTCTTGGGGGAGGTTGCTAGGTTGCTAGCTTATCATGAGTTGCTCCTGCCGCCCCGCACTGACTCGCCTTTGGTGCTTGTAAGTGGTGACCTTCTCAGAGGAACGCCCCTCCAATTGCCTCCGCACCGTTGACATAGCCGGGACAGTTCCTCAGTATAAAAGTCTAGAAAACCCATGGCCTCTTGAATTCTGTCCTGTTTGTTGCTTCATTGGAAGTCATCGGGGTCAATTGCTCTTGCTCTCGCTCTCGCCTCCCTCTCCCAGTTATTGTCCCTCTCACTTACACACAACGTATTTGAGCCTCAGAGACTATACTGTCACCTTCATCGCCAACATGCGTCGTGCAATCTCTCGCGGCTTGGGTGCTTCCAGTCGATCTACTCCCGCCCTCTCTCGATCCTCTCTCCTCGCCCCATCTAACATCACAAGCGGCGCATCCCACGTCGCTGCCAGGCGCATTCATGCGACAAGCAAGCAGCTACAGCCCGTGACGGCTGCCTTGGCCTCAACCGCCAGCAGTTATCCTACCACTCACGCAAAGGTCGAGGCGGTCGATACCCCTTACTTCATCGACAACAAGTTTGTTTCGTCCTCGACCGATAAGTACATCGACTTACATGATCCCGCTACCAACGAGCTCGTTACTCGCGTCCCTCAGATGACTGACGCTGAGATGAAGGCTGCTGTTGCAAGCGCCGAGAAGGCCTTTAAGTCATGGAAGAACACTACTGTCATCTCTCGACAGCAGATCATGTTCCGATTTGTCCAGCTTATTCGCGAGAACTGGGACCGGCTCGCTGCTAGTATTACTCTCGAGCAAGGCAAGACCTTTGCTGATGCCAAGGGTGATGTCCTTCGTGGCCTTCAAGTCGCTGAAGCTGCTATCGCCGCCCCGGAGCTTCTCAAGGGCGAGGTCCTTGAAGTCTCCAAGGACATGGAGACCCGAACCTACCGTGAGCCCCTGGGTGTCACTGCTGCTATCTGCCCCTTCAGTGAGTAATCGGCAAGTCGCTAGCATCATACTTTAACTGATTCATGTGTAGACTTCCCTGCCATGATTCCCCTTTGGTGCATCCCTATTGCCACCATCACTGGAAACACCCTCATCCTTAAGCCTTCTGAGCGTGACCCTGGTGCTGCCATGATCATTGCTGAGCTTGTCCAGAAGGCTGGCTTCCCTGAGGGTGTTGTCAACATTATTCACGGCGCCCACCGCACAGTCGACTTCATCCTCGATGAGCCTGCTATTAAAGCGATCAGCTTTGTTGGTGGTAACAAGGCCGGCGAGTACATCTTCAGCCGTGGTTCCGCTAATGGCAAGCGTGTTCAGGCCAACCTGGGCGCCAAGAACCACGCCGTCGTTTCTCCCGATGCCAACAAGAACCAGTTCATCAATTCCATTACTGGTGCCGCTTTCGGTGCTGCCGGTCAGCGCTGCATGGCTTTGAGCACTCTTGTTATGGTTGGCGAGACCAAGGAGTGGCTCAACGAGGTCGCCGAGCAAGCCAAGCATCTCAACGTCAATGGTGGCTTTGAGGATGGCGCCGATCTCGGTCCCGTGATCTCCCCGCAGAGCAAGGAGCGTATCGAGAAGCTCATTGAGTCTGCCGAGAAGGAGGGCGCTACTATTCTTCTCGATGGCCGTGGCTACAAGCCCAGTAAGTACCCTAACGGTAACTGGGTTGGCCCTACCATCATCACCAATGTCACACCTGACATGACCTGTTACAAGGAGGAGGTCTTTGGCCCGGTCCTTGTCTGCCTCAACGCAGAGTCCATTGATGACGCCATCGAGCTTGTTAATAAGAACGAGTATGGTAATGGTACTGCTATCTTCACCAGGTCTGGTGCTACTGCCGAGACCTTCCGCAAGAACATTGAGGCTGGTCAGGTGGGCATCAATGTCCCTATCCCTGTCCCTCTGCCTATGTTCTCTTTCACTGGTAACAAGAAGTCTATTGCTGGTGGTGGTGCCAGCACATTCTACGGAAAGCCTGGCATCAACTTCTACACTCAGCTTAAGACAGTAACAGCTCTATGGCAGAGTGCTGATGCCGTTGCCAAAAAGGCTGATGTTTCTATGCCTACCCAACAATAATCAGGCAGCAACTAGATGGCGGGTTTGATTTAAAAGGAAAAGCGAACAAGCAAGAACCGAAGATGGAACACGGGATATCGATGTAGATTGCATATCTGCTAGCATAATAAGGGTAGTAGTCAGGCTGTTGGGCTCAGTCGAGTGTCATGAATTTCAAAAACATCGGAACCTTCATTATATTTCGCTGTATGTGTCTTACTCATCTTATATTTTCTTTTCGTCATTTTCACTATGCCACACATGAGATTTATGTTGTTGGCAGTCTCAAAATGTTTGAGTGCTAGATGTAGAACAGTTATCCCACCCTGCCCATACGAAGAGGTGCATGATTGGAAGAACAACTAATATATGACTAGAGAGACGTGTGGTGAAGAAAAACAGCTGACGAGAGGGGACACCAGAGAACCAATGTGATATACCGTAGGGACATTAGAAAGCAATTCTAAACAGAGATATCTGAGCACAGACTCTGACTGACATATCTTTATGTATTCAGTGCTGATAAGAAGAAAGCATATGGAGTCGTACGTACGGCGATAAAACATGATGCTAATAATAATGATCATAATAAACAAATGCAATTTGATAAATAAAATAGATTGCGTGATATGGGTAGTGACCAACTACCAAATGTGTGTAACATGAGCAAGATTACGTCCATCTGGCGACCGATCTTACTGTGGCGGTGGCCCTCTTCTATTGCCGACAATAGCGTCTGTCTCTAAATATGCCTTCCTGGTCCCTCCTCCTTCTGTGAGTGATGGTTGATCGGGCCACAATGACCCGTCTTGCTTATTCCTTCTCAATGGTGATGCAGGCCCAAGCAGGGTACTGTAGGAGTTTGCATCAGGGATGATAAATATCGTCAACAACAACTCCGTACTCCTGGATATAAGAATTCGGAAATGCCAATGTGCAAAGGGATCCCTTGTCCCCCAGATGGCTTTCGAAGAATTTTAGATAGAGTATGGGTAAGTTTAAGGGTTGCGTGGGCTTTGGCTGGTCCTTTATATTAACTCATGACCCCTTCCGAGCTTACTGCGTTGGGATTTTCATGAATCCATCATAATATTCATCGAGCCATCGAGCTGCCTGAACACCAGACTCATCAAGGCTTGAGTCCCAGCGACCTATCGAGCCGACATAACCATCGGGACGAACGTTAACGATGGCTACCTCGCCAGGTCCCAGGCTGCCAAGCCATTTGTTAGTGCACAGGGAGCCACGGGTGTCCTGATCAGGAATGTCGTCGAGGTAGAAGGTCCAACGGCTGTCTTGCAGAAGAGGTGGGAGATCTGAGATTTCAATTTCCGTCTTGGGCATGGTGGCTGATTGACTTGTTAGCAGGCGATCTCCAAGTACAAGATGCGCAGGAACTCACTGATAAGACCAAAAGTGAAGAGGTGGCTGACAACGGTGTATCGCTCAGGTCGGGAGTAAACATCCTCAGGAGCTGGTGCTCGAGGTTGAGAAGCATAAGAAGCGCTAGCTGCAGCAGATAGACGGCTAATAAAGGAGTCTGTACCTGCAATAGCATGGCAGAATGTCTGCAGAAACGGTGCTGACTGTTGAACATCCCACATAAGAAGGTAGATTCGGAACTGGCCGAGCATAGGTATGTCGAGTTGGATATCTACAGGGTTGGAGTCGATATATCGAGTCACCTTGGCGGGAGGCAGAAGGCATCCTGGCTTGGCGTCTCCCATTACAAAATGGTTGTTTCCAATTCCTGGCCTGTTGATGGCATTCTCACCATATTCAGCACCAATTCCGGAAATGAAGCGTACGTTGGTCCTAAAGTTCTCAGCGAGTGCAATGGCATCACCACCAGCAATTTGGTTTGCGTGCTCATAGTCAAAGTTAACCAAGTCCAAGGCAATCTTGCGTCGCTCTTCCTCGTAACTCTCAAGAAGGTTTGGCTTGGCCAAGCCTCGGACCGCAAGGTTCAACTTCCACGACAAATTCCATGAGTCGTGCATTGAGGTGTTCATACCCTGTGCAGACTTGGGAGAGTGAGTGTGGCTGGCGTCACCAGCCAGGAATGCCCTCAAGTGGCCATCAGTGAAGCGACTAGCAACCCTCTGGCCAACCTGATAACGGCCGAACCACTCAACGTACTTCCAGTCCAAGCGGAACGGTGCCATAATCTTCTTCGCGCGCTTCATCATGAACTCCTGACCCAGATCGCGGCGATCAAATTTGGCACCAGCCTTCAGCTCAATATAGAAACGAGTCATATTCCTCTCTCGAGGAATGATGAGAATTGAACCGTGCTCCTGTGAGTAGACGAGCGTCTTGGACCAGATATCGGGGAAGTCGGTAATCAGTTCGCCGTCGAGAACGCCCCAAATGGCAGCCTGAGACATGCCAACAGCCTTGACATCGGGGATACTCTTGCGAACCTTGGAGTGTGCGCCGTCACCTAAATAGTAATGTCAGTTTCTGAGCGTATGATAAGTGTGAGGATTTGCCACTTACATCCAATCAGGTATTGAGTCAGAACCGAACGCTTGTCTTGATTGACATTGGCACGACAGTTGACTTGGAGGGGGCCGGTCTTGTTGTCGGGGACGCTGTACGACTCAAAAGCCATGTTTCGACGGACCTCCTTGCCACGCTTTTTCATATCCTCAAGAAACAGCCCTTCGACCATACCTTGATGGACTAAAAGAATATAGGGGTCGAGAACATCGATAATAGGGGGATAATGGACTTCGCGACCAAGTCGACGAAGAGGTTCGTCCGCAGTGCTACGCCAGAATGCGATATCGAAGACACGAACACCTTGTTTTAGCAAAGTATCTGATAGTCGCATTTGTCGGAATGTTTCGATCGTCTTTGGCTGAAGGCCATCGGCTCTATTGTCAAGGTCAATTGAGTTGTTTCAGTGGTATAATTGAATCGTGGTGATAAGCTTACCTTCCCACGGGCGTCTGATCGGCTCGATCATCGATTACCTCAACGTTGATGCCGAATCTGGTCAGGTTTGCGGCCAACATCAGACCGGCAGGTCCTGCGCCAACGACACATACTTGACATTCTAGCGGAGGCTCAGGAAGACTGCGAAGAAGAGCCAGAGGATCTTGAAAAGGGGGAGGAGAGCCTTCCTGGCGCTCACGATGTGCTGGAAAGGGGATTTCCATTTGGTCCATGTCGTCAGATTGGACAATGCTAGGCACCATGTTACAGTGGAAGTATTTGGGAGATCACAAGATCATGGACGACCTCTGTCGGTTCAGATTGTTGACAGAGTGTCGTCCGGCAGTAGTTGCAAGAGGTAAAGGCGGCGGAGGCTTCCGAGTCCAGGTAGAAGATGCCGCAAATGATCAAGCTGGCGGCAAAACGACGAGTTTTGTGGAAAGCAAAGGATATTCGGTAAGGTGATACTCTCCGAGGAGGTCTGTCCACTCAGTTATCGAGTGCTGTGCGTATCACACCGGAAGTGTTATATGAGCTCCCCGATATCGCCTGATGCGAAAAGGCCGTCAAGATCGATGCCGCAAAATTGAATATGTCGTAAGATGTTTTTTCTTCTTCTTTTTTTTTTGTTTTGGAGATTTCGTTCGAGCAGATCGCGTAGTAGTATTAATTGGATATGTATGATAGAATAGATCGATCGGTAAGTGTATGGGGTTTCGAGGTCGCGGGGCAGAATGGTTGAGTAACTATTGGACAGGCTGAATCTGGCTGACAAGCTACAACTGAGACGACAAGGATTTGTGCAGATATGCAGGCTACGATGAGAATGGCGAACAAGGTGGACGAGTCGGCCACAGCGATGGCACAAACGAAGATACAGACGATGGACGACGGAGCACGAGGAGGGACACCGAGGTGAAGAGAGAATAAGAGAGGGGCTAAGTGTGAAGCTATTCCGAGCCTCAAGGTCAGATATAGGAAATACAGCACCCACGAACGGGCAGGTACCGGATTTCGGGGGTTGATGGCAAGTGACGACCGGGGTGCTACGATGTCCTGGCCTACATGGATCAAAAAGAGAGACAGAGAATGGATGGGAAGGACCAGCCCAGGGTCGAGGGCAACAAGGGCAAGTGAGATGGGGTCACAATTGCCTGGAGCAGAAAAAAATGGCATGACACGATTATCGACAGCAGGCGGAGGCAGGCGACGCCAGACCTGACGAGGAGACAAGAAATGGGCTGATTTCGCGGGAGATTTTGCTGGTTCGCTGCCACACGGTCCACTCAGACGACACGGTTGACACGTTCAACTGGGTCTAACTTGGTTCTAACTTGGGCCCTTCCTCAAATGCTTCCGCCAAGCTCCTTCACTCTTTTTCAATGGGTCTTTCCTGTTGGAATGCAACTTGAAGGGATCCACATGCTGTCTCTGGACCTGTCCCCGCTTGACGATATAGCATGTGATTGGACGATAATTGATGGATTGAATGCTTTTGCTAATCCCAAAGCCAAAGCACCAGAAGTTTTGAAGAAGAAGAAGAAATAGGTGAGACAGCCCGGTTGGCATCATCGCTTCTAAATAGATCCAAGCACAAGCATTTATATCAAAGTGTAGGTATCTCTGAAGAAAATAGTGACGAATCGATGGCAGAAAAGAAAATAAACACCGCTAGAAGGAAGGTCTGGAAGGCTAGACCACGGACCAGGTCATGCACCAAGACCTAGACCAAAACCAATCCTCTCAACACCACCATCTTCTCCTCTTTCACAATGACACTTTAGACCAAGACAAAAAAGACGTTGAACCCGTGCCACACGCTCGCACTGTTTCGTCAAAGAACCCACTCCTGCGGCTTCTAGTCTTGCTAGTCTCCGATGAGAACGTGGTGTGTCTGGGATCAGGTTGTGTGTTTACTGCTCTTACAGCAGCAAGGATCATGCACTTGTTATGTACGTAGATGAACTTCTCGTACAATATTCAACCCGCATCTGCTAACCCGTTATACTGTTTTCAGCTTTGGTCCAGTGATTTGGCTGCGGTCAGGACATGAACGATGGAGTATCAGAGTCTGACATCGCATGTTATTAAGTTCCTTTTGCCTCTTCTCCCATACGCCTGCAGGAACTCAGGGTCTTTGAGCCAGGATGAGGCCGTTCTCGGGCGGTGTCATTATCAAGCACGGCGAGTGGGTGCGATCCATCAATCTGACACCGGTTTCCCCGGCCTTTGTCTGAAGTTTTGTAAGTCAATGACATATCCGGTTAAGTCCTGTAGGTTATCAGCTGAAGTTATCTAAAGTCGGGGAATTGACAATATGCAGCAAAGCCACACCGTAAGTTGTGTTATATATAGGAACCGTTTCATTGACTCAGATGGGATGGATCTGCTGGCAGTAACACACAGATTCAAACTGATACATGCAGGTCTTAGCCCAGGGCCCATGTACCTGATATCGTCTTATGCAACAGAAGATGCAAGCATGATGCTGAATTAGGGACTAGCATGCAGATTCAACGCAACCTGCCAGAGTTGCAATTTCCTCAACGCCGTTTGGTTACTCAAACGGACGGCCACAGAGTTTTCACAAATTCTCAGATTCTCTTAGTCTGCTATCTCCTGCAAAGACCCATGCTTTACATGTTACGCTGCCACATTTCAAGCAGTCGAGCTGACGATGGAGCCCTTCACCACGATATGCAGCGAACGATGATCATCTTATGATATACAATTGAGCAAGGTATCTGGCAGAACGGCCCCCCTTTTCACCTCGATTGTACATGCAATCTGTCAAACTCATCACAAATATTGTATATGCATCAGCATCGAAGCTGATCCTTTGCGCAATGTAAGCGACGTCTCTCATCTCATCTTGTTCGTAGGTGCCGTGCCAGTTCATCCATTGGGAACATGCCGCATTGGAGCCAACCCAAGTACTGGATGTCAATCTGTTGACTCATTCATCGCGTCATTACATGGGCTCATCACTCGAATTATGCCGCGCGTTATATGCATCCTGTTAGAGCGGCATGTCTGAGTGCCCTTCAATCAGTCAGTTGGCACCACCAACATGACATAACATCCGGGCTGGGACATCACCAACACAATGGTACTCTATTACATGGATGACCTATAACGCACAGGCTGGTTCGGACTTAGGCGTCTGGGCAGCCCGAGCTCCCACGCACGCCCTTTATAATTGGACCTTAGGTCTTGTCGTAAGGAGTGACACTTTGAATAGGCTCGAGAATGAGTTTATCACGTATCTTTGTTTGAAACTCATGGGCCTGCCTCAGTAGACACGTATGAAAACTGCAATATTGCAAAAGACAACGGTTCATAATGTCTTCAGTGCTCTAGTGTTCCATTCATCTGTCACAATATGCTTAGGTTACGTTCCTTGACAGTGACAAGTCAATGATATCAAGACGAGTTCCGTGTTACCTACCACAATTAGTCCCATACAATGTGATAACGTACAAGTGGCACAATATGGCAAAATGAAACAATAGCAACCACAATTGATCCGCAACACTCTAGTAACAAGGCAGTCTTGATCAGGACACCAAAACCGTACTGGCGGTTGCATTCCCGTCAGCTTCCTTCTCCTCACCAGTGTTCTCAATGGCTGTATCCACGTCCTCAATGACTTGACGACCACTGAAGTTCTTCATATAGGCCTCTGCCTTGGCTCTCACGGGAATTGCATACCAGTCTGGTTGCATACGTAAAGCAGCCAGAATGGTTCCCGTGCCAGGAATCACAACATGCCCACTACGCCCTGTGAGAACCTGCCTAACCACTGCATCGGCCACCGACTCGGGTGCAAGTGGTGGCATCAAGAAATCGGTGTTTTGGTAGTATCCTTTAAAAAGAGCAGTGTTGGTGGGACCTGGATGGACGATTACAGTCCTGACCTTGGGCGCATTATATCTGGTAGTCAACTCAGCGGTCAGGCCTTCGTGGAAAGCCAAAGCGGCTGCTTTTGAAGCACCATAGTCTACCAGGTTAGGAATTGTCAACCAACTCGCATAAGATGTCAAGGTCACAACCATGCCGTGGTTTTTAGCGACCATATCAGGAACAAATGTCTTTGCTATCCAAAAGGGCGCAAAAGTGTTGACGTCAAAGGTGAAGCGGATATCGCTGGGCTGAGACTCCAAGATAGTCTTGCCCCTGACAACTCCAGCCACGTTGATAACCACGGTCGGATGTCCCACCTCAGCTCTAATTCTTTCGGCGACGGCCTCGACGTTTTCGGGCGATCGTAGGTCGCATTGAAAGTAGTGCACGTTGGCCGCTATCGGGTGTGAAGTCAGCCTCCTCTTCCTATCCTGAGCCTGAACTGGGGGTCAGATGTAAGAAGATAACATACAAACTTCGAAGGACATGGGCTGAACATCAAGAACGACAACTTTGACGCCCATTTCCTCAAACAGCTTCACGATTCGCCCTCCAATACCTCCTGCACCACCTGTTACGAGAACAACTTCACGCTTCCAGTCATATTTGTCGTCAACCCAGTTGTTTCTGGTCTTATCGGACCACCATCCGCTGGCCCATCGCGCCAGAGCAACGTAGAATAGCGTTTTGAGGTGACTGGAGGCGCTAGGATGGAGAATTGATAGATCTTGACCCTTCTTGGTGAGGCGAGCAAATAGCACGAGTGGAAGTAGGAGAGCTGGGTTGAGAGCAGTCTGACGGATGAGTCGTAATACAACGTCAGCGCAAAAGCCTTCTCGTGGGATGAGTCCTTGATGGATCGGCATGATGGAGTTTGAGTCTGGTGTAAGTCAATATTTTTTGATCAGATTACACCGAGATACGACTACTTTTTCATATAGAAAACAAGCAGTGCACGGGTCCAGGAGAGCAGCTCAAGTACTCGAACGGCGCACTTTGCGCCCCGGAAGCGCATAGGCATCTCTTATACAGGGGGAATGGGCTTGATGCATGGTTCTCATGATGGAGCATGCAAACCGAGGTCCTTTTCCACGAACAGCTACCAACTCGCTGCTCACTGCAGTAGTTAACAGGGATGAGGAATCCGGGGTAATACTCGAAGAGCTATTCGTCAGGGTTATCGTAGCAGCTCCTATGTACCGAACATCTTTACTTGCGCCAAGCTGGACTATCATGAGTTAGCCATTGTTGTGGATTGTTCCTCGGCATCATGATGACCCCGCAATTCGATCGCCTTAGAAAGCCATGCTGAACGGGGATGGTTTCTTAATTGGTATGGCAGATGATGGTTGACATGGCGATTTGGTAACCTGCATTGGTTAGTGGGATTTGAAGATGTGCGACAACCCAAGACGAGCTGTTTCAACTTTCACGCTCAGACTTTGGGACTGTGATCTATTATGGCTCGAGAGCGTCTGAACGCAGAATGAATTACTGGAACAGGTTGCCGGAATAGGTACGATGCACTACATGGAAGAGCTTGCACTTGTAAGTTGGGGGGAATCAGAATGTTAAAAGGCTACCTAATCAAGGTCGTTCACAATTTTAAATCGCCATGAACAAGCTCACCAATCCAGCATATACCGCCACTTTCGAGTCCAGGACAGATCCCTTCGAATCCTCACCACTGGCTTCAAGCTCGGTCGAGTCACCTGGCGCGAACAAAACGCCCACTTCATTAGCTGACTCTGCGTCGATTTCTTCGGGCGAGAGTATATCATTCGATAGCTCAGCGCAAGACGGCCGATCACCATCCTCAGGAATCGAGTTGGTGACATTGATTGGAACATCGAAGATGGTGTAGTGGTCATCGCCGTTGAGCCTAAAGTTTTGTCGGATGGAAATCTGGGCATATTGTCAGAACATATTCTAATAATGGGATAGAAGTAGGTAATGCTCACGTTATAAACACCACGGTCACTATCTCCTTCAGGTTTTCCATCGCCAACGAGACAGTCAGGCCACACCCAGTTGATGTGCTTGACCGTGCTGCCTGGTTCTTGGGCCATGATCTCCCCGAGACTTGCATTATTAGCGGTCGCCGTTCCATTGGAGATGGTCAAGTTGCGACCTGTCATGTAGCTGTAGAGGAACATTTCGATACTGAAGATCTGGTTGTCGTCATCTTCGTCATACGGTGGCAACGGCAGCTTGCCGTTGGCGGTCACGTCTATAGCCACGTGTAACGTATCTTGTATCAACAATGTTATTATGGTGAAGCTATCGTCGGCGGTGCAATGCCAACTTACCTCCTCCAAGCGGCGTGTTCGGTTGAGGGGCATCCAGCACCACAAAACCAGGTGTAAAGATCTGGCCATTAGAAATTGTAAAGTTCAGTCCCAGCGCGCGCCCGGCCATGAGCAGCACGGCAGTCAGTTGTTGCTTCGATGATAGCATTACTATTTGATGTAGGTAGTATCAAGTATATGTACTCTACAAGTCCTAGCAAAATCGAGGTGTGAGAAAATGTAACGGCAACAACAAATTTACCATCGCGGGAAGTACGGCACAGGAACCAAAATGACTACATCTTCTTTTTGAAACCGGAAATTGGGCTTGGCCGGGCATCTAATACAGCTGCAAAGTCCTTGGGAGATGTTTGAGGACGGGGGCTTGGTCCTTGATAAAAGTAGGATTACAAGGGTATTTATTTTACCGGTATATGAGGCTAAGAACACCGATAATCGGGATGAACGATTGTTTTTCAGTCTTTTATCTTGAACTGATGGCATTCCGAGTTCGATTCTGGGACTTGCTTGGCGATAAATAGCATTGTTTTATAAATATCAGTTATATTAGGTAGTATGATAACTAATCGTTCAATCATTTGCAGTGTTGCACTGCATTGTGAGGAGCAGCCATGGATGTTTCAGAGTCAACTTGACAGGGATTCAATAATCATGGAAATTTTAAGATGCATCCCCGGCTCAAGAAAAGAATTGCTGTGTACTCCGTAAAGCCCAAGAATCAAGAATGCGAAATATACAATGTTGGCTTTTCAAGATGGAATTCCCAGTCACCAACGCGCAGCGGAATTACTTCCTTGAGTGCCACTCGGGAGCCAATGAATCGTTAGAGTGTCCGGGCATTCACTGGCGGAGCCCCCCGATAGCCAAGAGCTAAGAACCACCAACACCGCCTGCTCAGAGCAAAAGATCCTCTTGAGTTACCAAATTGGCGGCTGTGGAGCTCTCTTCTTTTATCGTGACAGAAGATATCTCACGATAGGGGAATCATTGGCTTCTGAAGGTGATCGCTAATAGTTGTGATCCGAGGCTCTTGTCATTGCCCAACTCTAGCGCTAGCTCAGGTTGTCAGGTCAGTTCCTCCAACCCCTCCTCTCAGTAAAGGTGATCGATCAGCTTTAAAAACATCAAATCTTGATCCAGACACGTCGTTTTTTTGCCCGTCCTGAATTTCAGGGACTCCAGCCCGCCCTTGCTCATCCGTGTACACTGTTGCATTTCACTCAGTACAGCATATCCAATATGCGGCTGTCAAGTCTCATCGCCCGGCACGGCTCCGTCCTTCGGCGCTGTTCCGGAGCCGCATCTCGGCCGGGCTGCTCTTATTCTCAACGCCGCCTCATGAGCTCCTCCTTGGCTGGTATCAAGGACTTGCTCAAGATCTCGGACGAGATTACAGATGCTGTTGCCACCAACAAACCCATCGTTGCACTTGAGTCAACTATCTACACTCACGGAGCTCTTGGTAATGAACTTGCGCTCCAACATTCAGATCTTGTCCGCAGCAATGGAGGTATTCCCGCCATCATCGCCATTGTTGATGGCGTTCCTACTGTTGGAGCAACAGCATCCGATATCCTTCGCATGATTGAGAGCGGAAACGCTGTTAAAGCATCCAGGAGAGATATTGCCTACCTTGCGGGAATGGTAAGTCAGGCCAGGTACTGATTTTGGTCATACCTCGTGTGTGTAGTATTGTATCCCTACATTTTTCAACGTATTTAATATACATGGGCTGTAAGGCTGACTGAAATTCGCTTCAGGGTTTGACAGGACAGAAGATTCACGGCGGCACCACCATATCAGGGACTATGTTGCTCGCCAGGCTTGCAGGCATTCGAGTATTTGGTACTGGTGGCCTCGGCGGTGTTCACCGCGGAGGCCATGACTCAATGGATGTTTCTGCTGATCTCACTGAACTTGGCCGAACACGGGTAGCTGTCATCAGTAGCGGTTGCAAGGGTTTCCTTGATATTCCCAGGACACTGGAATTCCTCGAGACCCAGGGTGCCCATGTGTCGACCTTTGCAGACGGACGATCTGGAAAGATTGATTTCCCAGCTTTTTGGGCTCGTGATAGCGGCATCAAGAGTCCTTCTGTGGTTCACACTGAGAAGGAGGCAGCTGCTATCATTCTAGCCCAGGAGAAGCTTGGGATCGAGTCAGGCTTGCTCTTTGCCAACCCAATCCCGGAGGAATTCGGCATTCCCGCCCCTGAGATGCAGGCCTACATCGAGCAGGCTGTCACGGAGGCCAATGAGAAGGGTTTCACTGGCAGCGCCAACACTCCGTATATCCTGGGTAGGCTCAAGGAGCTCACAGGAGAGAAGGCCGTTATCGCCAACAAGGCGCTGGTAACGTCCAACATCACCCGGGCCACCAACATCGCTGTCGAACTCTCAAAACTGTTGTCTTCTGGTTCCGAACCAGGCAAGACTTTGTAAGTGCAGCGATGAATGGTCTCGGACGTAAATCTAATCGTAGCTATAGCAATTCATATTCTGCCGCTTCATCTGCACCTGAATCTCCTGCTCCTAACGAGCTCAATGTGGCAGAAGTAGTGTCTGACAGTAAGGTCGATATCCTTGTCGCTGGCTCCGTCGCTGTTGATTTGAGTTGTGACTATGCCCCAAAGTCGGGTGACGCCTCACCCGTCCTCCACACCTCGAATCCATCCAGTATCAGCCAGTCAATCGGAGGTGTCGGCCATAATGTAGCTCTCGCTGCCCACTCTGTAAGCAAACATGCTCGAGTACGGCTCTGTAGCATGGTTGGTGATGACGTGTAAGCGTCCCCTCGTATCAAGATCTGACCCTCACTGACGTGCTGTAGTGCTGGTAAGACCATTCTTAATGGACTCAAAGCCTCCGGCCTTGACACTACCTACATTCGACAATTAGGCCATGAATACCACGGCTCTAATAGAACGGCTCAGTATGTTGCTGTCAACGATGCAAACAAGAATCTAGTTATGGCTATGGCCGACATGGGCATCTTCACAAACCACTCTTTTCCCGAATATTGGATGTCTGCCGTCCGGGGAACCAAGCCCAAGTGGTTGGTAGTGGATGGTAATTGGAGCGAGAAAGATATTCGAGCATGGCTCAAGGCTGGCCAAGACCAAGACTGCAAGATTGCATTCGAACCAGTATCGACAGCCAAGTCTATGAACCTTTTCTGTTCTCAGAAAGGGCATCCGAAACTTAGAGTCTTCCCTAGGCCCACGGTAGATATCGCTTCTCCCAACAGCTACGAGCTGGCAGCCATGTACTCCGCAGCTCGCGATAACGGCTACTTTGAGGCACCAGAGTGGTTCGATATCATCGATGCCTTTGGCATGCGAGGTGCCCGAGATCGGTTTGTCAAGGTGACTTCAGCCGAGCTGACTGACGCTGGTGTTCCTGTTCAGTCTGTTCAACTACTTCCTTATATTCCGACTATTGTGACAAAACTTGGTCCTCAAGGTGTTCTCCTGACCACTATCCTCGCAAAGGATGATCCCCGTCTAAAGGACCCTGACTCCGAAGAGTACATCCTTGCTCGCTCGCTGAGCGACCACCCCAGCGTTGGTGGGCTCTATATGCGACTATTCTCTGCGGCTGAAAAGGTTCAGAACATTGTGTCTGTTAACGGTGTTGGAGATACCTTCTTTGGTGTTTTAATCTCTGGATTAGCTCAGGGTGGAAAAGTCGAAAACCTCATTGATGTTGCACAAGCTGGCTCATGTTTAACACTAAAGTCTCCTGAGTCAGTGAGTCCTGATCTACACAGGCTCGAGGGTGTGTTGGCACAGGCAGCCGCAGAATAGCGGGAGAAGAACGATTGAATACCCTAAGTTGATTTAACTTTCTTCTGTTCTAGGTTTCCTTGCAATTCCTAGCATCTTAAACTCCTCACATCTACGTATACTTCCATTGGATCCTACTACCTGCCTGCCTACTATACTTCGGTAGGCTAGACACCAAATATGTGCTCCTGGGAGCCTGTAAAGACCACTGTGAGCTCGCCAAGCTCATTGAGGCGCATTCCTGGGTAATCTTATCAATGTCAACTTCTACGAATATTTTAGCCTCGTTCAATCTCCCGTATGATTGGTCACTACCCCACTGGTGCTAAATTGAGAGAGCCAATTGTAGAGAATCGCGTGCGCAAGGCTGCGCTGGCCCTCTAAAAAAATTCCATGACCATAAACATTTCCAAACCAGAAACCACAAAACTTACTCCAGTGAGCCAAAGGACAACAATGGCGCCACCACAAGACGAAGAGATGTTAGATCCCTCATCCTCCTCATCCTCGGAGACCGAGTCTCAATTTGATTCCGAAGATGAAGTTCCTCAAAAGAAACCAACCATTGCGCTCTACGATAAAGATTCGGACGAGGAAGAGTTGGAGCGACTTGTTCTAGGTAATAAGGCAGGCTTCCGAGCGCAATTGTTCAAAGACGATGGCGTTTTTGATAGCAGCTGGGACGCGCATGGTAAGGAACTTGAGCTTGTCGAGCAAGATCCTGGGCTGGAGGAAATCGACGACGCGGACCTGTTCATGTTCGACACGGGTGCTGGAACAGGCGCTGCAGAGGTCACAAAGGCAGCAAGGCCCACTGATGGAAACGCTCCTGTATGGGAGGATAGCGACGACGATAGACTGGCCATTTCCCTGGCTGGAGCCACTCGGTTACGAAAGCTGCGAAAGACGGAGGCCGAGGATCTTGTGAGCGGAACAGAGTACAGCAGAAGGTTGCGACAACAGTACCTCCGACTTAATCCCCTTCCAACGTGGGCGCGCGAGGCAGATGGGCGACCTAGCAAGCGAAGGCGATCCTCTGCGGCGTCTGACTCTTCAGCAGACAGCGAATCCGACCCTGAGATTTCTGCTCAGCCTCTTGAGAAGTTCCTTCGCGACGTCAACAGTCTGGCCGGGGCTGGATCGACCAAGAAGAGGCGCTTGCGACCCGAAGTCATTGACATCCAACGCACACGAGAGATTCCAGACAAGCACAAGGCGCCTGTCGCCAATCTTTCCTTCCACCCCGAGTTCCCGGTCCTCCTTTCCTCCAGCACCGCTTCTGTCCTCTACCTCCACCACATCGCGCCAGCCGCTCATCCTACACCCAATCCTCAGTTGACTTCAGTACAAGTCAAGCAAGTTGACGTTCGGAGGGCCGAGTTCTTGTACCCTCGGGGCGACAAGGTGTTCTTCGCTGGCCGACGAAAATACTTCCACCACTGGGATCTCAAATCAGGAACGGTGCAAAAGACGACTCAGATCCTTGGTCACAGGCTCGAGCACAAGACTATGGAGCGATTCAAGCTCAGCCCGTGCGGTCGATATATGGCTATTGTTGCATCTACCAGAAAGGGAGGCGGTATCATTAACGTTCTGAACACGACATCTATGCAGTGGATTTCCGCTGCCAGACTGGCTAGTCAGAATGGCATTGCAGACTTTGCTTGGTGGAGTACTGGAAACGGTATGACTATCCTTGGTCGAGATGGTCAGGTTGGCGAGTACAGCATGGAGAACCGCTCGTTCTTGGGAGTATGGCATGATGAGGGTTGTGTTGGTGGTATCGTCCTCGGTCTCGGCGGTCATCAGGGTCCAGCTGTCCTGGGCGATGATCGATGGGTCGCTGTAGGTTCTAACAGTGGCATCACCAACATTTACGATCGGAACGAGCTTGTCGTACTCAGGTCGGAGGATGTATCTATTAAGGAGCGGCCGACACCTGCAAGAGTCTTCGAGCAGCTTGTCACACCCATTACACATATTGCTTTCTCGCCAGATGGTCAGCTCATGGCTTTCGGAAGCCAACATAAGAAGGACGCTTTGCGCCTTGTGCATCTGCCAACCTGCACCGTGTACCGTAACTGGCCTACGGAACAGACGCCCCTTGGAAGAATCACTGCAGTCGCGTTCGGGAATCAGAGTGACTTGTTGGCGGTTGGTAATGACACAGGGAAGATCAGGCTTTGGGAGATAAGGAGTTAGATATCTAATGGACAAAAAACGGCGCATGGCTATCTGCAATCAATATCCTCTCACCCCATTCATGATCTGTCCAGTATCAGATGTCATATCTTGTGTCTGATCCTTCTCTAACGGACAGAAATTGGTCAGTTGAACATGTGCTTCAACAGCGTCCGAAGTGGGCTACCCTTGGGCAGCTGGCGTCGGGGGAAGAAAGCTCCCCTCTTGCGCGTCCAGACAACAAGTTCCTTTCTACTCTTGAAGAGCTTGACATCATCTGGCCTGTTCTCACATTGCAAGAACTGCTTAATGTTGACATTGATGCTCTTGAGCGCCTACAGTAAATCAGCATCTGGGAGTCATCATGGGTATCTGACAACTGACGTCTCGGCATTTGGTCTTGCTAGGAAGATTATTCGGTAGGCCTAGATCGGCACACAGTCGCTGAAAGTCTTGTAAGGTGCCTTTCTCGAAGTAATCATTCCACTGGTCCATGAGGGTCGCATGTTTGCTACTGGATTTAGACGAGTTGGAGGGGGTGAGGACCATGACACCGGAGCGATCAACTAGATCACTGTCTGAATCTTCATCAAGGGATCGAGTCATGACTTAGATGGGAATATCGTGTTCAAGTTCAGTGAAAAGTGGTTATAATGACTTGTTGGTAGCTTATGAGCCAGTTCTTACGACAGGAGAGTATGAAGGAATTTATGTTTATGTTCTTGGGACAACATATAAAGGCCTCCAATGTTATTAACCAGATCAAAGGGACATTTTGAATAGCCTGGCAACATCCACTCACGTTACTTCAGAGGCGTAACTGCAGGCTGCCGTCTGCCCGTGACGCAGTTATCCGTTACGGACGGCCTTCACTATTCCACATTTCCTTGTTCACTTCAAAACCAGCTTCCGTGTTATATCTTATTCATATACATAGTGTATAGACAGTAGGGGAGAAAGAATACCCAGGCCACACATGAGGCAACACATGGTGTTTTCCAAACACAACCCAACATAAGGCTTTGTACTCCGTACACTACACCTGAAAACACAACAACCTTGACAATCTGGCTATACTTCATGCCGAGTATCCAGAAGTGCACGTAGGAAGAGTACAGCAAATTTAATTAAGGATGAAAGAAATAAAATCACTAACTCTTATCACCTCTCGATAGTCTCTACACAAGCTCCATTCCATTGTAAGGTACCTATATTGAACCTCACTCATCTCCACTTTCGTTTTCAAGAGGTCCCTCCGGCTCAACCTCCTTCCTTTTCTTACTAATATTTGTTCCTTGCCCTAGATCAATAGTAGGGATCTAATTTCAGGTGGTCTTGACCAAGCCTTCCAGGCCTTTGGGAGTCTTGAACGGTTCATTGATATCACTAACTCTAATCCCTGACTTGCAGCGGTCTGGAATAGGAGTGAGCTTGTTTATCTCTTCTGCCGGAAACATCTTCACTCTAGTATGAGTGATTGGGCGTGAACCGGGAGTGAAAACAATCTCAGCCCTGGTTGGGTGAGGGACTGGGGGTGGTGGCTTATACTGGCTGTATCTAATGTTGAGAGCGGCTATCTTGACCTGACGCTGCCTTCGTAGATTCTTACGAGAGGTCTTTGATTTTGGCTCGGAGTGTTGTTCCCAGCATCCAGTGGCTCAGAGCCAGGAAGTCCAGCACCCAGGCACCAGCCGGCACTGTCAGTTGCTGGTGACATCGAATCAGCCTGGCAGCCCACGCACTGCCTGTGGCTTGTTTATATAACTCTTTATTCAGCCTAGTGCACCTAACTTGAATATTGCAGCATCATTATACACACGCCATTTGCTCATAGT
>JABEEJ010000633.1:0-13569 GCA_013363135.1 Fusarium brevicatenulatum
ATATAATATTAAAATTCTCTTAGTCTTTTAATAAACTTGTCTTTATTAAATATTTATAGATATTTAGTCTATATATCTAAGGGTAGTTTTTCTATTTATAACTCAAACTACTAAGGTCGAGTTGGGCAGATAAGTCAGCTAGCCCGATATTGAAAACTACTATCACCCATTGGTGGAAAATTGTGCGCGGCTTACGAGACATACATCCTCTGTAAATGGAGCCTAATAATCTCTCGGTTTCCTCAGTAAGCCGTACTATCTGCTGACATTCAACATGCTCGGCATAGATTACTAATGGCTGCTAACATCGTCCCTGTCGGCAGTAAAACGCTTCTTATACATCTTATAGCCCGAGAGGTACTGGACATACGAAACGAGGCCATGTATAAAGAGGCAATAATTATACCACGAAAATGAAACTAGGCACCAAAAACTTCAAATCGAATTTATCTATACTTAACTTGGCTCTCTACAAGGTCTCCAAAATGCGATTCGAACAAGTTCTAATCGCAGCATTATGCTCGCAAGCTCATGCAGCCATCAGCCTTGGCCAACAGGAAAAGCTTTACGATCGCGAAAACCACCACATTGCCTGGTGGGAAGGCCAATCGGCCTGCAGTGTGAAGAGTGCAGTCGAGATGGGATATACGACTGTGAGTCTGTGCTCTATGAAGTTTAGACTGCCTGGCGATAATACTGAGTGTTAGTTATTTATTTGCACGCCTTGACCCAATTGCTGATGTGCATTTAGATCATGCTGCATACTGCGGAACAGATGACTTTGCAATCTATCGAGCGGACGGATCTCTGTATGGAAAATGTTCAGGCAAGGATTATGGAAAGAAAATCGGCTGTGGAGCTGTGGACCATGATGTTGTTAAGCATTATATCTGTGGGTAGGAGTCATTGAGATTACTTGTTAATAATAATTGCGTATTGGCAATAGAAATCATATTTATCACAAAGGATACCTCATAATAATTGTGGAATACAGATGGTCTCAGTTATTGGGGCCTAGGGGAGTTTCTCTCTGTAGTTTCCTTATGAAATTGCAGTATGTCAACCATCTGTGACTCCCCAGGCTGCGTTGGCGGCGAGGCTTCATCAATTAACCTCTGCCACTCTTTAGGGAGACCCTGAATATCGTTAGCCGGTTCCATATAGATACTGATAGCACATATATTGCAAAGCAAAAGGTCCTAACCTACGATGAACTGCTCTGTCGAGTCGTCATATCCAACATGAGTAACGTGGTAAGGATTTTCTGGTGCGCTCACCAGTGGAGTCTTTCGCCTTCTCGCAAAGCGTCCTAGTAGCCTTGAAGGTTTTTGAGCCTGATTTAGTGGCGGAAGGATATCATCTGGTATATCGTGTGTCCTTTGCTGTGAGGGGGAAGACATGGGAGGCTGAGAACTATCAGACTTTACCAGAGCGCCTTCCTCGCCAAAGATATAGCAGTCACTGTTACTCAAATCATTGGAGTAAACTGGCAAGGCGTAGAAAGAGATGTTGGACACTTGAGAGAGGCTTAGGTTAGAGAAAAGAGACAGCGCAGTCGTGTATAAGGCGGTGCTTGTAAGCGACGTCATAGATTGTCGACCTATGGCGCGGTTATAGACTCGCGATGCCTGGAGATCTTGGTCGAATGTGAACTTGATGGCGGAAGCCTGGGTATCGATGAACGAGACAGACTTGGATCCTCGTGTCTGTCTAAGGGTGGAGACATCATCCCTCCTGGACTCTGCAATAATAGAACCTTCTCGCTCAAGACCTCTGATACGACTGGCAAGGTCCTGGTTGCTTTCCAGTAGTTGCTCAACAAGGGTGCAGAGATGGCGAGTTGAGCTTTGAGCTTCTTTCATAGTTTCACTTCTCACTTAGTATAGCCAGCCAGGACTTTGATATGGTATAAGAAAGCTCACCATTGCAAAACAGTCAACATCAACGTCAGCGACGTCTTGTGATTTTGGAGGCGCTGAACAATAGCAGCGATGTTGGACTCTTGTCGTGCCCACTTCATCTTATCAATAGTTCCCATGTCAGGACTTAGATTCAGCTGGTCCATGAGGCTCTGAAGATCCGAGAAGGTGGTAACGCATCCTGTCAGTGTAGTAAGAACATGCTCCAACAGAATCAATGCCCCTCGTTCACCGGGGGCTTGAGCCTGTCCGCACACGTAGGCTTGAAGCGATCCAAGCGCCGCAGTGATGTCGGCTACCTCGAAGACAAGATGACGTGCAAGTTGCGGGGCGTCTCTAGCGTTGGTCGCGAATGTCCAGAGACATGATGTGATCTTAGCCCCGGCACCCAAAAGTCCTACAACGGACGCTGACACGGATAAAGGATCCATGGTAGTGAAGTCGGCAATAACAAAAATGAAGAAGAAGTTGAAGTGGGGTGAAGCGTTGTATTTCTTCTGGTAGATAAGCACTGCCTCCACCAGAATCACAAGGCAGATTCAGCCGCACTAAAACAAGGCGCCTGCATAAACGCGACACCATCGGACAGCTTAATTGGCCAGAGACAACAGTAGCTCGCAATAACAAACACGTTCGCGGGCATAGCCACAAGTTGATGTCTTTTCAGCCTCAGCCCTCCTCTGGTAGCAACATAACACCAGACCTGAATGCGACATCAAAATAAACTTAGTACAGGATATCCTAAGCTAGATAAAATTACTAATGCTGAATCTTGGTGAGTTTAGCCAAGTCCTTTCACCTTGAGGATCAAGCTCTTGGCTTCTCTTTCCCCCCTAGGCCCTTGATTTAGAGCTTGGTATCGCATCTACAGTTTTGCCCTCTTTATCCCATCGCATTGTGCTATCCGCAATCGTGGCTCTCCCCGCAAAAACATTTGGCGATTATGATTCGGACCGTGTATCTAATATGTAAAGCGGAAGGTTGGATGGTCATCGCCCAAGTTGTTCCTCTCATCTTCTGGTAAATTGTATCTGTGGTCCCTTTTGCCCTCATCTCTTAACCTATTCTCTCGTCTGATATAAAACAAAAAGACAAGTGAGCTGAGTCCACAGAGCCAGACAAGGCCAAGACCTAAACCGAATCCCAGAGGGTATGTGGGAGCTTGAGTTGTGACAAAGATATTGCTATGTGAGTGTTAGTGACGTCGCCTCGGATTGAAGATCAGGAACCTACCTGGCAATGATTCCGCCAATATTACCGAAACCAACCTGCATTGCAGAAGCTACACCCAACTTGTAATGACCTGCCATATTGTTGCTCACCCAGACCAAGACAATTGGCTGGGCGATGTACCCGCCAGCAACGATGAAGAAGAGGGCCATATACCGTATCCCGACGCTGACAGACATCATGTTGAGCAGAATGACATACCCGATAGTCGTGAAAAGGCAGCCTCCGAGAACAAAGCCGGAACGATGCTTTGTCTTGTCGCTAGCGACAGCGGCAACAAGTGCACACACAGTTGCGAACAGAAAGATGGGGATCGACATGATTTGGGCCCGGATAGACGTCCAGCCGAGCTGTTTGAGGATAGTTGGGGTGAAGAAGGAGCCGGAGTAGCTGGTAGTGACAATACCCATGTACATCAAGATACTATGAGCGTTAGGAAAAGGTCCACTTGTGAGGTTGAGTTACTTACCCGAGATAGATCTTGACGTCTGAGAAGATTCTCTTCGCCGTTTTCTTATCCCATGTATTCATGTGAGTATCTTTTTTATCCGCCGCAAGACGATCAACAAGCAGTGCTCGTTCATCATCGTTGAGAAATTTAGCAGTCTCGGGCCAGTCTGGAATCATCCAGTAGCTCCAGATTGCGATGGCAACGGTAGCGGCACCTTCGATGATGAAGATCCATCTCCACCCACCATATCCAGCAATCCCGTCCATGTGAGCAATAGCATAAGCCAACAGACCACTGAAAGCTCCAGCGACGATACTGGCTGAGAAGAAGAGGTTAAAACGCCACTGCAATTCGTGTCGACAGTAGTACATGCTGAGGAGATACACGCACGCCGGAAAGAATCCAGCCTCAAGACCACCGATTATAACGCGGCATGCGATCAGTCCAGCGAAGGATTGGGTGAGCCCTTGACAGATCGTGACGATACCCCAACCTGTCATGATAGCTGAGAGAAACAGCGACGGTCGCATGTTCTTGAGTAGGATGTTGCACGGTACTTCGAGGAGGATGTAGAGGATGAAGAAGGTGAATAGCGCGATGTTGTAGTCTTCGCCTGACATGTTGAGGTCGGCTTCCAAGCCTTGGATTCGAGCATTTCCGATGTTGATTCTGCAAATGAAGTCATATTAGACATGATGTCTGAGGGTAAGTGGAGGAGGTCTTACCGATCGATGAATGCACAGAGAAAGAGCAGGAAGAGGATCGGGACAAGGTTTCGGTCAACCTTTCGAATGACCTTTTTCTCGAGTATCGGGTCGAATGCTGGCTGTTCGCTCTTGGGGTTTTCATCCTGGCTGATCTTCGGACCACCAATTTCATTGATCTTGTCCGACATGACGGTCAAGATGTTGGCGTTGGTAGATACGTAAGGAACCGCTGTCGATGATGGGGGAATGATCTCGAGATATTGACTTGAACGGTCGAGATGGAGATGCAAGAATGGGGCTAGGATATGCCATGGCCTCTCTCTTTATAGGAGGGCCAACTCCTTCTTATCTCCAGGGAGTCTCACCACAATCTGCCAGTGTTACCTACCCCGCGCCTCGGATTCAACTGACTGTCCAATGTCCAACCTGCAATAACCGATTCCGGGGTAATCTGGGGTAACAAGGGATGAGTGTGCGGGGTTGAAGACCAGGGCTAGAATAAGGCCAAAGGCGACGGGGAGTGCACACCATCAGACGATAGAATAAGCTTAGTTCCCTCGGATGATGTCCAGCACTAACTTCAAAATAAAGCCAAGACATGAGAGGCCTATCACAATGAGGCAATGGTTCGAGAGCTACTCGGTTTAGATTCCGATTTTCCGATACTCGGAAATAAGCCGAAAATGCTTTAACACAGACCGAGGATCGTGAAAAAACATCAACTGTTACTAACTTTAAACATGAATCTTAGCGAGCATTGGCCTCCATGTAATGTTTGAAAATCTCTTTACAAGTCGCCTGATGTCAACGTTAATAACTCAGGCGCCGGTATCTAGTCTCCCAAAAGCACTTCCTTTACGACAGCACCAGCAACCAAAAAGTCCATCATTCTAACATATGCAATACCAAGCCTTCTGGTAACAGTCTCAGCGGGGGTGATCTCCACAACAAGAAGAGCAGAGTCCGCTTCTATGTCGTCTAACCGATCGCTGCGACTGATCCAGTCTAGAGCAGACGAGAATTCTGTCTCTGCTCTTGGCCCGTTTCCGTCTGCGGTCACAACATGCTGGCTGCTATCATGTAGAGTAGCCTGTGGCTTCAGGATCTGATGTGGCCTATCCCAATCCAAAGCCCGGGGAAGTCTTGGTCGGTCTTTCCGGTCAAGGCGCAGAAGGCGAATGTACTGGGTCCCTTCTGGGAGGTTGAACTTACCGTCTCGCTGGTCATCAACTACCATTCGCATATGGAAGCTGATTGAACCCCGGGCAGTGGAAAAATCAGGGTTGCGCCATACTTCCTCCACTGATGGACCTTTTGCTAGACACCGATCCCATAATGTAATATCAATGTCCAAAGCCAGCCCGGATAATTTAAGAACTCGCACGGTTGACATATCGGCAACAGGGATTTTAGCTTCATCGCTCTTGTCAATCGTTGACGTACTTGTGAGTGAGAAGAACTGTCCATTTGGTCCTTGATACCATGCCTTGGGGTGAGGAAGCTCAAGGTGCTTTGCGTAGATTCGGCGATGAGTCCAGTACTTGAATGGATCGTAGTCAACTCCTCCAGGATGGCTGAGCCAGGCCCAGTGAGGCCATTGACGGAGAGTCGATGAAGGACAATTCAAGTCGCGCACCAGAGTAGGATTCGTGAATTCGTGCCTCCAGAGAAGTGCTTTAAGGAAGTTCTCTTCGTCGATGGGCATAGCATGGATAAACTCGACCTGGTGTAGTTTAGATAATCGAGCTTGTAAGCCCTCAAATGCCCGGAAGCGATCGCTAGGGAAGGTAAGGTTGCGTTGAGAGTAAAGAGTGACACAGGTTTGGTAGGATAACCGAAAACTGTTTCGTGGGGTCGCTGTTGGTAGTGGGAGATCATACTCTGCCCATTGATCAGGACATTCGTGATCAGGATTATAGTCGTTTGCCTTAGTATGGGGCTGGGCCCAACTCTCTTTTGTCGTCATCTCGCCGCAAACGAAAAAGACCTGTTGCTTACTGAAGAACAATGTTCTTCTGGAAAGCAAATGCTCTTGCATCGTCCAAGCTCGTGTTTCCCAGGCGGCTTCTTCCATGACCAGCCTGAGACTCTTCATTGGGCTAGCTATTTTCAAACCCCCAGGTAACAGTTCGAAATATTGGTCGACATTTCTCGGGGACTGGGTGCTGGATCCTGGCAGTCCACCCTCGACGCCCGAGTCGAGCGAAACGATGGTACAGACACTGCTGGAGTAAATCTGGTCCATCTGCGAGATTTGCTGTGCTTTGATGTCGGGTTCATCTTGAGGAATGCACAAAGCGTCAATCCAGATGTATCGCTCTCCTATGCGCTTTGTGAAATTGATGGCGTCCTCGAAAGTTCGAGGAAGGTTTCCCTCGAGAAGAGCGATTGGCTGTTTATCCATTGGATATACGACGTCGCTCACATGACACGACTCGGATTCCAGCACCTTTTCCTCAAAGGTGCGTGAGGCCGCTTCTCCCCAGACATAAGAGAAAGTGACGAAGGGTACGCAATGCAGGGTTTGCACCATTAGGCGGGACTCGACATCGATCAGCCTCAGAGATGACCGCGAAAGACCATGCAGGGAGCTGCTTGAGGTCGGTTGTTGCTCATTACAAGATTGGTGTGTCTCTCGGCACGTTTTCAACCACGCATTAATTCGATGGTGATCTGCGTACTTGGGGTGAACGAACTGGATTCTGCCAAAGGCGATGTGGCGATTGATCTTCTGGCCATTGATTCGTGTGTGGATCCAGCCCGTTTCCGAAGACTGCGGCAGCCAGAGCTCAATCTGGACTTTTTCCCCAGTTGATTTCGAATCCCTTAGTATCGATTGTCCATCCTGGAGAGTTTGGATGACCGGCTGGCAATTGGCAGCGCAGCAGTTCTTGTTTCCGTCACGAATGACCCTCCACAGAAATCGGCAGAAAGGACAACTACTCCGAAGGGCGAGATCCGTCGTAGAGTCGAACCGGAGAATCCTGCGGGGATGAGGGGATTTGGCAGACGATTCGAATGGTCTCAATGGCTCCAGTATTTTTGCAGCCTGACAGTCGCTGCACAGGCTGGTACCGACAGCTTGCTCAGCTAGGGCATGCTCCAGTGCATCGTATTCTCGTCGATATTCAGATTCTAGACTCATGTTACTGGATACTTGTATGGAAGATATTTGATTTAAAAGAGAATGAGGATTGTTGTAGACCTGATAATGTAGCAGAAACAACCAAAAGGCTGGAGGGTCAGACAGTGTTTCCCCTGGATCCCTGCTAACTGCAGGGTAGGGGCAGCGCTTCAACCAGGCTGATTACTGGTTAGCCAACCGCCCACAAACCCTTCCTCAGTTCCGTCGCCGGTTAATTTTAGAAGACTGAGAGATGAAAGTGTAGTTATTATAGGTAGATGGCAATAAGATAACAGACCCAAGTTCCTTCGATATCCTTGTTCCATTTCTTTATCTTAATTTCCGGAGTGAATGGTGGGAACGACATGTCTACATTGGAATGTTGCAAAAACAGCGTCTGATGACGCCTGGGAATGCGATTGGTGTGGATTTTAAGGCAGACCTGGCGAACCACTAATGAGGCCAGCCGCTGAGTCAGACAAGCGCTATAACTGGCTGCGAGTTGTTCGGTTACCATCAAATGAGAGTGGACAGCATGCGCCCGGCTGAATGCAGGAAGTGAGATAACCTTGCTGCCTGATGGAAGACGAGGAGGTAAATGTCTTGGCCAGCTTGAAATAAACCCCTCTCCTCGTACCCAAGTCCCGCATCAACCAATTCTCCTCTTGAGTTCGCCAAAACAAACCTTGGACTATCTGCATACTCCGCTTGAACAAACTATTCTGCAGCATGAGCTCTTTTTATCGCCCCGGCATTCATGAGGATGGTGGGTACCATGACTACGCAACTGTCTTCTCGAGCTAAAAACAGTCAAATTAGAGAACCGGCCGCTCGAATCTACGCTGAGATCCGGTTTTGACTCGGCAAGCGATAGTCAATACACGGCCACTGGCGAATCATCTAGCCAAAAGAGACCTATAGACCAAACTGATGAGGGGAGAAAAAAGTACCGTCGAGGAAAGGCTAGAAAATACGACAGCGACGACAGCGATGACAGCGATGACCACAAAAGCGAATATAGCGGTAGAGGCAATTCCGAAGGCTACAGGTTTCCCCGACACGATGAGGCACCCCGCAAGATCTTCGCTTGCCCCTTTCTAAAGCACGATCCTATTCGGTATATGGAATGCCTCAAAGTTCAACCTTCGCGTGTATCAGATATCATGAAGCACATCTCTAGGCGGCACGTGCTCAAAGAGTCTATACTTAGCGAAGACAGCATGAAAACAAGTGAGACTCTCGTACGGCCTGAAGACCAGAGTACATACTGTCCACGGTGTCGACGCGAGTTTCGTGGGTGGGATGCTACGCAATGGATTGCCAGCCATATCCGAAGTGACCAGTGCCAATCCTCAAATATCCAACAAACCGGGGTCTTATTGCCCGAGGAAATGGAGGCGCTTAGATCGTCAATACGTCAAAGGAGTGATGACGTTGAGAAGTGGAGTGTCATATGGAACAGGTGCTTTCCAGAATTAGTTATCCCGTCGCCGTATCTCGAGACGCTTGTTCCCGAGCCTGCCGCGCAACCATCACCCGCGCTACCATCACCTCAACAAGTCCTAGACTGGGCTCCTACTGACACTGCGTCATTTCCACACACCGAACAACCCCCATTCGTTGTCTCAGGGACTCCACAACTTCCC
Organism: Fusarium brevicatenulatum; assembly: GCA_013363135.1. Lineage (NCBI taxonomy): Eukaryota > Fungi > Ascomycota > Sordariomycetes > Hypocreales > Nectriaceae > Fusarium > Fusarium brevicatenulatum. The sequence goes on from JABEEJ010000633.1 coordinate 9,078, forward strand.
CTCCTGGACCACACCTTTCCCCCCTTCATTTCTAGTGGTTGGGAAGGTAGTTGGGAAATAGACCACAAGCAAAACACGTTGGAGGAATCACATCATACTCCCTCTGTCACTTCCGAGCCCTCTGTTGAACCGTATGACCAGTTTCTCAGTGCAATCATCGACGTTGACTACGATAGAGTTCATAACATCTTGAAGAACTCCTTCGATCAAGTAGCCATCGGAGAACATGAATGGATCTTGGAGTTGAAAGACTTAGGCCTTTCGACGGATGAAATCGCCGATGAACTACTGGAAAGGTCCCAGCATGCACCTTGGATCTATTCCGAGATCAATGTGCCCGATATTGGAACGAAACGTCACGGCTTCCATCTCCAAGGGTGTCTCCATAGCCAGAAGGAGGATGTATCCATTTCGACGGGGTCGTCGCAGCCAAGCAAGGATGGGATGAATCTCTACCCTGGCGGTAAAAGTTCAGTTCGTGAGAGTATTGGGTACCTTTGTGGCATTGGAGGGGTCAGTCCTATGCGTGATGGATCGCCGAACCTCCAGTTTGGATCTGTTCTCTTTGAAAATGCCAGGTCAACTGCAATCGTCTCATTGGTCAACAGAGAGCCAGTCCAGCTTATGATTGTTCCGCATATTCTGCAGCATCTCGATAAGGCTATCGGAACTCTTCAGGAGGTCGGTGGATGTTGCGACTCCTTCACCTTTCTCGTAAGACGGGAGTCCCTAATTGAGCTAGGACGAATAGACGCCAGCGAGGCACCAACGCTAGAACCCCTGATATCGCACAAATATTCAGAAGCGAGTCCCGGGGACTTGAATTCCCAATTACTGAGCTCACTGGCTTCCCAGTTCTTTTCTCTTGCCTTCGCTCTTTATGCACAAGGTCATTGCGAGCCCTTTAGGCCTTTCTTTCTGGACACCCCATTGAAGCGTATACTGCTGATAGGAAACCAGATTTGGAGACCGTCTTTTACTGGGCCGTGTATACTTGCAACCCCCGTGAATCTGAGCTGCTTTGGTGAGATGGTCAAGCGCCGAGTCTTTGCTTTTCAGTACTTTGAAAGGTTCGAAAGGTCAAGGGTGTTTTCAGATTGTGATAACAAGTTCGACTTAAGGGCTTGTCCTGAAGATTTGCTCGACACATGGGGTCCTGGAGATTTCATCACCCCCAAAGATGACACGGAGAACCTCCACGCAATAGCCATTGGTGGTGGTTTGATTACAGCCAACTCCACAGAAAGCCACCAGCCTCCCATTCTGCATTGGAAACGTGTCTCAGATGATAACATAACATTCTCTTCAACCTTCTCTCGGAACGAAAAGCTGGTTGTCGGATCTAGAGTCTCGATAAACCGGGCCTGCACAGTGACCCCAGATACATGTTTCAAGATGGCTTATGGGTGTTGGAAGAACCTAGGAACCTTCCCAAGCTACTGGGAAGTGGCTGAAAGGCAGCTAGGACTGGGCCTGCAGGCAGGACAAAGCGCTGTGGGGATACTTAACTTCGCACAGACGTGGGTGAAGAGACTGGGACAGACCAAGAAGGCCGACATCCTTTCCAACAGATCACTTTCCATGGCTGATTTGGAAGGTCTTTTCGCTGTCCAAGTCAGCTTCTGTACTGGCATCGCTCGTCGGGTGCGGCTACGAGAGCTTCTTGCCGATATCCTACCCACTTACGTTGCAGGTCTCGCCACCGAACCCCGTCACTGGAACGAACTTCAACGACAACAGATCGTGGAGATATTACGAGATAATGACTTCGCAGCACGACTAAGAACCTTGGGCTATGAGCTGTGTAGGGAATTCGAGACACTCGCTTTCGCTCTTTTGTTTCTACTGCAAGACACGGGTGTAGATAGAGAGCATGAGAATTTCGTTGTTGGCTGTACCTCGTCGAGATTTGAAGCGCAATGCGTCAAAATACCGATGAAAAGAGAAAGCTTCTGGGCTCAAATACTAGCCGACTCCGAGGATGTAGCGACTTTCGCTTATGTTGCTCCGAGGTGCTTCGAAACGGGCGTGGTTAGATGTCGGGGTCCGACAGAGCGATGGGGGAACAAAACAGGCATGTTCTGGACAGCCGTATCACTCTGTCAAGATCATTCAATCCAGCAGACATTGACAGTACCGAACACAGATTGGCCTTTGCAGGATGCAAAGTCGTATCATATCGGGCAATCCGATCGACCATTACTTGTTCGAGTACTTCGACCCAATCCTGAGGACGAACCAGAATTGCTCGTTTCGATGAGCAAAATTGAAGGTCCGTTTTTGAATAGACTGGGCATGAAGATAAGATACAACACGAGATGTAGGTTGAGAGAAAGCACGGCTATGGATCATGACTTCAGAATGGCTGAGAGCGTTGTTGTTACAGTTGACTTGAGTAATTCAGATTAACTGATTAATGAGATTCAATGGGTTTTCATCTTAAAAAACATGACTGTCTATGCTGCGCATTGACTGGCGTTTATACCCAGAGCTGCCAAGTCTTGGTGATGAGACGGACATAGAACGGTAATAAACGCATGACAGGAATATACTAAAAAGCGACCACGAAATAACTGACTACATCTTTTGCTAATATATCCAGAATGCGCAATAGAAAGAAAAAGACAGTGGGTTGCTTGAAAATCTTATCTGTTATTTGGAAATGCTTAATGGAAAGTTCTGTATAGATGATTACAATACGCGCAGCTTAACCTTTATGCTATCTGCCGAACCGACCGATTACTTGGTCACGTGCGAGTCTGGTGATGCCCCTCCCTTGCCCCAAGCATCCGATCGATTAAATCATCGTTGCCAAAAAATGATCCCATCTCATGCCTTATAACCTGTGACTTCAACGTTTCTGTCACGCATAATTGCAAGCCACATATCATTTTCCTTTTAAAACTGTTTCATTCTTATGTCATAGCCAAGTCACCAATTTTCACTTCCCCCGCCTCAGATCAAACCCAAAAAAGCAAAAAGCAAAAAAGCACACCACAACGCGTCATGCCATTACCAGAGCCACGCGAGCTCACTCCTCGAGTCTGCGAGTTAGCAACCTGTAGCGAGGCAGACACGGATCTTCTGAAGCGCTGCTCAAGCTGCAAGGCGGTGTACTACTGCGGAGCATCCCATCAAACAGCTGACCGAAGCCATCACAAAAATGGCTGCACCATCATCAAAAAAGCACGCAAGGCGGTAGAGAAGGAGGAGCAGGAGCTCCGTGACCATCCCGGAGATATGTTTACCCCTCCGAATATCTTTGAGAATGGCGTTGGGCATTTTTGGGGTATTCACGAGACGCGTGCGTATATGCGTGCGCGGTATCATATGGTCGACGTGTTGCTACAGGTTTACGGCGCGCCAGGTGGTAAGATTGACGCCGTTCAAGAAGCGCTGGATCATCTCCTCGATATGCTTCGTCTTTGTCGGGGCGACAACATGGGTGTGAGGGATCTTGTGCCGCACTTGTACATCCGCCTCAACAGGGATCAGGAAGCTTACGATTTCGTCAAGTGGTACGCGACTACCGGCTCAGAGTCAAAGTATGATTGGGGCGACATGGATCAACCATATCTCGATATCAGGGATGCGGATGTTTTGGAGGAGCCATTGGAGACGTGGTCGAACGGAAAATATCTCAGCTTAGGCCATGTTGCGGCTGTAACGCTCATCAAAGTGAGGATTCTGCTTGACCTGCAGTCTGCTCAGAACGCCGCCAGGGCTCTCAACGGTACAATCCCACCAGAGATCGTGGGACTCATCCGCGGTGAGCTCGTCGGCAGTGCTGTGGCGTCGCGTCCCGATATCCTCCTGGGTAGCACAGAACATCTCTCCAAGCTTATTAAGAAGGTTAAGGACCAGATTGCCAAACTTTACAGATCTGTGAACGAGTATAACCCTCACTTCTGGCGTTTGATGTTGAGCAGTCCAGTTTCGGCAGCTTCGCAAAGACCTGGGATGTACTCGCATGAAACGAAGGAAGAGGCTTGTCTGATGATTGGATATTGCCTTGCTTCCTGGGTTGAGACTCCTGGAGCATTTCAGTTGATGAAGGATTTGAGCCAGACTGTTTAGAGGACTGGGTGTTCGGGTTTTGAAATCTTTGGGTTACGTCAAGGCTATCAGGCTGTATCATAAGTATTCCATTATATAGTTAAACTCAAATTCGAGTAGTATTTGTTAAGTAGTTGAGCTAGATGTGTTATGTGCAATTGAGGCTTGTGGCAGCGAGAACTTAGCTTTGAACTCTGGTACTGTGCCGGGTTTATTTACCCTGTAGGATGAGAATACTTCTGCCGCAATGACGGAGATCACGATAACTCACGCCATAACATACCTTAGTTTCGAAACTAAGGCTCAGCAGTAGCATGATTCATTCTGAAATTATAGAAGACATCCAGGCGGGAAGTAGGAGTATATTTAATTAGCGCCCGGCCGCATAAACTCTGCCATTTACAGATAGGCCTTAAAATACCTAGCCTATAGGTAT
>JABEEJ010000635.1:0-66907 GCA_013363135.1 Fusarium brevicatenulatum
TGATGCGCCTCTGCAGAGGCGATGCCGTGCTGCATAAGCGAACAACTCGCTCCCAAAATTTAGCGTCCTCTTCATTCTCAAAGATGAAGTCATCGCCTTCGTTGGCCCACGAAATGGTAAAGATTAGCTTGATAGCCTTTTTTTGGTCGTAGATGAAGGTGCAACTATCTGTGTCCTGAATACTCTTGCTCAAAGACATGGAGTACAGTTGGGCGTAATTGGTATGAGAGAACTGGAGAGCCAGTGTTGATGGCAAAGTCGTCTCATGGCTTATAATACACCTGGCGTATGCCCACTTGGTGTATTTCATGATTTGAATCTTGATCTGACGAGACCTTAAACTTGTTTAGTCCGGTGATTTCGTTTTTTGTCGGTGAAATGAGGTGCTTATAAATGAAACGCGCAAGTTGAGAAAAGGGAAGATATGATAAGATTAAATAAAATAATGCTGCGCCTCTTATTAGGTATACACTTGCCGTTCAGCCGTCTGCAGCCTCTCTAGTTGCCCTGCTGATAAGCCAAAGTTGGTGCTTTCATCGTGTTCTAGCCTCGATAGCGCTCTGCGGTGACATTCTGTGGCGTCCATTAATTACCAAGGCTAAGTACAGCCCCTCTAGGACTTCCAACGTGCAAAAGAATTCGAGATCGAAGGCAAAAGAATGAGCACAGAACTACCTGTTGAGATAGGTCAGCTTATTTGATCATAAGAATTCTAGCCAGGTCACTACTCCCTATACGCTCTTACAACCATGCAGTCTACCAAGGAGAGGCTCCCAAGCTCTTCAGTCTTATCCTGCGTAACTCTGTGGCCAGGTGATGTTCAGCTTTCAGCCACAATGCCCAAATGCGCATAACTAGAATGCGCTGTAACACACCTGCGGCTGAAACTAGCGAAAGCCAAAAGCAGCCTATGGTACTATGGTTAGTCTAGCCATACGTGGTTGGTTTTGTGACTCGGTATTTCATCTCAACCACTGCCTTTTGCATACTCCTTAAAGTCTGGTCCGGTTGATACAAATCGCCAACATGGGCTGCTTCAGTGCTGACAACAACGAAAATCGGGTAGACGAGGAGACTGCAGTTCCAGGTGTGCAGGTTGATTTTAGAGATGATCGCTGGATTATAGACCTTGATATCGATAACATTATCAGCAACATATCGGAGATCGAGGGCTGGACAACCTCATTGCGCAAGGTGTTTCAGGGCGCCAATGACAATGGACAACTCCCAAACGAACTAGGTAAAGTATGGCAGTTATCTTATTAAGTCAAGCGAGAGACGTTGACTAAATCGGCCAGAGTTTTCGGATCAACTTTGCTGTCCTTCAGCGAATACAGTTGAAGCAGCTCCGCACCAAACTCGCCAAGCATGCAGTCTCTCTGAGATTCGAAGCGGGTGAGCCTCAAGGATGGCAGGACACTCTTAAAGAATATAGTAAGATGGCTCTCGTTTTGGTCAGGAGCTGACCGAAAGCTGATGTTGAATTTTAAAGTACAAGCACTTCAAAACTATGAATATATGGAAAAGCGAAGTCTGCAACCTGAAGATCCTTTCTACATGAGCGGCGAGAAGTATCAAGATCGCAAACTCATCGAAGCCATTCTTGGGGACAGAGTGAACAATTTTGAGGGGCAACCGGTATTTCCTGCTATCGGACATTGGCAAAAGGGACCTGAAGAGTCAAGATCTGTTCGAGATACACGACAAGACAACTATAAGCGGAACTGGACTGTAGGTCTGCACCAAAGACTTGCTGTGGCGGCAGTAGGTGGGATATTTCTCATGGCTCCTATGTGGCTGATGGTCTTGCATAATACTCTCTACACGGCTTTGGTTTCAACGACGGTGTTTGTTACTGTGTTTGGATTGATGGCGGCGGTATATCTTACGAGTTTGATGGATGTTATGTCGAGTACAGCGGCTTATGCTGCTGTATTGGTTGTTTTTGTTGGACTGATCACTGAGTTGCACGATGGCTAAGAGGGAGGTAGACACTAACGTTGATTCAAGAAGCAATCTAGATAACCTTCAGGAACCAACTTTATATCTTTGTTTTAAGAGCTGGGAAGTTGGATTTTGAATAATCTTGCAGATTTCATGTCTCAAGCACATGAGTACGTAGCAAATCATCTAGCACCTTGCCAACAGCCAAAACCTTTTCCTCCTCCAAAACCCGCCCCACGATCTGTATATCCACAGGGAGGTGATGCTTGACCATGTCTTGCATATTATCCTCCCATAGGCGGGTGTTCCACTCATCCAGCTCATTTCTCGGCTCATGATCCCACAATGCGTCAAGGTCCCTAGCTTCAACCTTTCCTCCAGGAATGACTAAAGCCGTATAATCCAAAAGATTCCAGACCTTGGTATATCCCACCCATTTGACAGTATCGTGAGGTACAGCTGCATGTGGCAGGGCCGGCATTATAATTGCGTCCACAGTCTTTCCCTTCTTAGAGTGGGTGTTATTCCATTTCTCCAGATAGGCCTGCTGGAGCTCTCGCTTCCGTTTGTTAAGTTGCCAATAATCAAACACTGATATAGGCTTTCCCCTATTCACAAGCCTCTCTACGCTCGGGATAAAAGGCTCGCCTCCTGCTTCGACATCACGACGAATGTCTTCACCGCCATCGACTGTGAAGTAAGCATCCATAACCTCTATGCACTCTGCGTGCAAGTCAGGCTTCCACATCACAAGCTCGTGGCCATCAGCGGCAAGGGCAGCTGCAGCTTGTGCGAGAACCCTTACGATACTAGGGTGAGGCTTCACGACGCCGTCGTCGTACAAGACACCGATTGTTAGCTTGCTGTTCACGGTCATGTCATATTCAGACTGGCGCCATGGGATTGGGACACAACGGCAGTCTTGTTTCCAAGGTTCCTGAAGCGTGATCTCTTTCGTCAGATGGTAAATGGTCGAAAGGGAGCGTGCCAAGGGGCCAATGGAAGACGGAACGTGCTCTTGTCCATCAGTTGAAACTGGCACGCCTCCATATGGCAATCTCGAGCTCTAAATCACGTCAGCGATATTCTGAAATTGGTGAGTCAACGTACGCTTGGCTTGAAACCATACAGACCCATCATGGAAGCTGGCATGCGAATGCTACCGCCTAAGTCTGACCCGAAACCTCCGAGACTCCCATGAGAGTAAATCAGTGCCGACTCCCCGCCCGAGGATCCTCCAGGAGTATATCCGGAAATGACCGGGTTCTCAGTCAACCCCCAAAGAGGATTGTCAGTTTCAGCCCACTTCTCAAGATTAGTATAAGCTCAAACTATGCCTTTGATCACTCACCATTATGCTTTGTGGGAGATTGGTCTTGCAAATAATGATGGCGCCCAGCTTTTTCAAGATCTTTACTAGGACAGCATCATCGTTGGCTGGTTTGAAGGCCCTGCTTGTGTAGCCAAGAGTGGTGTCGTAACATTTGACATTGAATTGGTCCTTCAGACTTATTGGAACGCCATGAAGAGGTCCTTTCGTTTTCTTCTCTTTGGCATAATACGCATCGAGCTCTTGGGCCTGTTCCAGGGCATCATCGAAGAGGATTTCGGTCAGGCTAGTAAGTCATCAGGCTTTTGTGGCAGCAAGAGATTATAATGAGGCTCACCAGTTTGTCTGTTGGTAATGTTAGCTACCTATATAGAGAGCTTTCCAATTGTCATAAGGGTCTACCTTCTTATGCGCCTCAATGGCTCTGTCGGACGATATGTTAGTATATCTCTCTCACGGAGTTCAATAGTTGACTTTCCGTGTGATATAAGCCAGGGTTACGTCCTCACTGCTGAGCTTTCCACTCCGAATCTTATCGGCCAAAGTAGTGATATCATCGACTTGGATAATAGCGTTGTATGCATCCTGGCGGTCCTCTTTGGCTGATAGGTGCTTGGTGACAAAAGCAGAGATGGCACGGGTCCGTTGCCGTCGCTTCTCTGCGACAACTTGTTGCCAGATTTTTGTGTCCATAGCGATCTATAGATCTGGCGATAAGGACCTTTAAGGCTAGGGAGATCGCGTATCTGTCCTGTCAAGGTTCAGAGGCTGTTGCGAAAGTTGGAGGCTGGTCGAATAACCCCGCATATACCCGCACTCGTTACCCGCCGCGGCTGCTTATGAAGATTTTCGGGTGCAACATCCGAAATGCAAGTGATGGATGCTTGGCATATACCTAAGCTGTATTCATCAAACAAGCGACGACTGGATGTCTCCCTGTTTCCCATTTCCTGGCGTCTCTCAACCCTTACAATCCGATAGAGATATGATCTGATAATAAAGTTTGCCTTAAAGCCGAGCGGTCATAAGCCAGGCATGGGTATCGCGGATCCTCTGATACAACTGCGTACGCGACCACCAATCGTGGAGTGATATGAAGTGACCCAATCTGCCTGAATCACTCACCCGTTCAATTATCGCAAAGTTTCTCAATCTCAGAGTTTTGGCGCCGTAAGCTCGGGCTAACTTCAGCTGCTACAAGACCTAGAGGTGCTCCTGTCTATGATGTCATTGGCTGGTTTGGCGATGCCGCATACCCGTGGTATGTATAATGAGTCTTTGAAGGATTCGCTGCGTGTCAAAAAGGCGGTTATAAAAAGCTACAAAATCTTCATTTTCAAATGGAAGTCCGTATGGTTCTTCCTTGATTCTCGTGTGTTATCTCTTTCATCAAATTCATACTTGACAGACCAAACCTACACTTGCAAGTTGCTGAAGAAGCGACAAGAAAGAACAACTTACGCATTTACTCATAATAAGTTCACTTCTACTCCAATGGCGCCATTGAGAGTATTGATATGCGGAGGCGGCTGTGCCGGACCAGCCTTGGCCTTCTGGCTCACCCGTCTCGGACATCATGTCACCATCGTCGAGCGTTTTCCTGCCCTGCGCGCAACTGGGGCACAAATCGACTTCAGGGAACAAGGCATTGCGACTCTCAAGGTAATGGGAATTATAGACGAGATACGCGCCAAGCTGGTTGACGAAGCAGGCGTTGCTTTCGTCGACTCGGATGGAAAGATCCTGGGAACAGTATTCGCCAATACGTCAGGCAAAGGCGCCCAGTCCATAACTTCCGAGTTTGAAATCATGAGAGGAGATGTTGTGAGACTTTTATACGATAGAACGAAGGATCATGTCAAATATATCTTCGACACAACTGTGGAGGATTTTGAGCAAGATGAGAAGAGCGTACTTGCGCACTTCTCTGACGGCACGTCGGATACCTTTGATATCCTTGTTGGAGCAGATGGTCAGGGCTCTAGAATTCGAAAAGCCATCTCACCGGCGGATGCTCCGGACCCTTATCGAAAACTCGGTATTCACATGGCTTATTATTTCATACCACGCGAAGAAGGGGATAGTAATATCCGCAGGACATATCAAGCTTCACAGGGCCGAATGATATTCCGTCGAACGCACAACTCAACAGAGACCCAGGTCTACCTCATTCTCAAAGACGAATCTCCTGAAATCTCCAGTGTTCATAGAGGTTCAGTTGAGCAGCAGAAAGAGTTCTGGACACAGAGATTTCGGGGTGCAGAATGGCAAACAGAGCGTTTCCTGAAGGGCATGAAGACAACCGAGAACTTTTACTCCCAAGAAGTTGTCCAGGTTCAGACCAACACTTGGCATAAAGGTCGTGTAGTCCTCCTTGGCGACGCCGCCCATTGCCCCTCTCCATTCAGCGGTATGGGAACTACGCTCGGTTTCATCGGTGCCTATGTGTTAGCGGGTGAGATTGAAAAGAACCCCGATAACTTGTCCTTGGCTTTCGAGAACTACGACAAAGTGCTGCGGCCATTTGTTGACGAGGTTCAGAATATCAAGATTGGTCTTATTCGGCGGGGTATACCTGATACTCAATTAGGTGTTACGATTATTCAGTGGATCGTTTGGTTTGTATGCCTTCTGAGGATTCCTTATCTTATTTCAAGGTTCTCGAGTGAGGAGAAGGCTGGGTGGCCGTTACCGAAGTACCCTGCGCTCAAGCCGAGCAATTGAGTTCGTGGTATATCTGTGTCAACTTTAAGCAACAAGTATTTGTTATTGGATATCTGGCAACTCTACTCAGTCATAGACGGCTAATAACACTGGGAAACAGTATGATACCTAAGGACTTTTACTTTTAGTTCTAAAATTCAATTTGTGTTCAATTGAATTACTTCCATTTATTGAGGAACCTCGACGTCCTTGCTAGTATCAAGCTCCTCAAATCTTCTCAAATCCATAGGCTTCTCCAGCAGGGGAATGACGTAAGGGTCGAAAGTCTTCCAGTAAGGGTTCTCAAGATGATACTTCTGGCTCTGCAACACAATCAGCACACATACCGGCATTCAATTGATAAGTTACTTACGCTCTCCTGCTCATAGCGCTCAACAATGGTGAACGCACGTCGGTCAGCGGTGGACTGCATGACGTGCCATGAGAGGGTCTCCTTGTCCTGGGAGTAGACGCGGCTAGCCTCGATGAGCTTGGCGGTGAGCTTCTTGAGGGACTCCTCGTCGTCTTTGGCGTAGAGGTGGACAACGATTGTGTAGACCATTTTGGCTGATTTTGATGTGGATGTTTATGGGGATATGGCTCGTGAGTGAGTGTTGAGGAGGGGTTGTTGAGCGTATTGGTTTTATGGTTTCTGCTAGGAAGTGGGGATCATGTGATCTCTCCACTGATCGACTGATGCCAACAAGATGCGCGATTACCGCCCGAGAAGTAATGTGATGGATGAATTGCTCCAATATATGTAGAGTATTTAAGGCTTGAAGTAGCAATGATATAGCTTTCTCCAGTAGCTTCAAGGTGTTGACAAATTATCTGTTCTAGGGTAAGCAGATGAATTGGGACATTGGAAAAGCAATAAAGATAACATTGAAGGCCGTTGCGAATTCTATATTAAGTTATCTTGAATGAATATATACCAATCAATGAGATAGGGCTCGGCGTTAAGGTACTTTATGGCTTCTAAGGAAGATGCTAAGTCGTTGGGCTCTAGTTTCTCGACGTGGCTGATCAATATGTCAAGGTGATTATAATCTTTCCCATTACAAAACAAAGTCAAATATTTTCAGCTAAGCTTTAAGAGTTCCTGTAAGATTTATGTATATCCTCATATGCGGAGAAGTCACAAGTGGTGCTGTGATACGCCTGGCATTTCATATCTCGATCTCAGACACTAGAGAGGTACCAGTCAGTGCCTTGGTGTTTTGAAAACTCATCAATGTCGTCATCACATCTCGCCTAGAGCAGAAACCCACCAGCTGAGTTGCGCCCAAAGATTCTCCGGAACCCGTATGGAAGCCTTTTCACTAACTTAGTGCGTGCATTCCACTCATCCCTGCTCCCTCCGAGGGTCGCCCGCCAAGGAAGATCTTTCAAGGATCCACAGGTGCCGCCTCACCGAGACCGTGCATGACTTGACCCACTGGGAGCCTCACGGCACTTATCTATCAGTGGGTCAAGGGATCATTCCGCCCTGCATCGGAACTTGATAAGGATCAAACAGTGGCTGGATGCAACCGTTTCCCGGAGATTCTTTTCTGGAATTCTGACATTTCACATCTTTTTTAAGTTTACCAAGAGAATGGATGACCTTCTCCAGGTCTTCTTCTCCAAGTTTTGGATGTAACGTATAACGGTAACGGTGTAGAATGTAACTCGGCCGAGTTGTTGGTTGGTCGATCAGGAGAAAAATAAAAGGGTCCTCATTTCACTGCAGCGACATACGCGAGCTGAAAAAACAAACCTTGCATCGAATGATAGAAACTTGGAATCGCCTCACTAAGACTCAGGGATCGGAAGCTCAACACACGATCCTCGTCCATGTTCTGATGAAAAGAAAGTCTTGGCGAGAGGAGGACTCCGATCCTCGTCCCTCCCGGAGCCTCATGACAGATGGATCTAATCATCACGGGAACAACATCTCGGCTCGCGAGTCAGACCAGGGCTCGGAGTCTTGTAACCTACCGAGTGAGAACTCTTCAGATCGATGTGACGCAAGGCATCATTTATACACAACAGAGCTGTAAAAGGTCCACTGTGCTATCACCACGGGAATATGGCTAGCAAGGTATGAAAAATTTAATTTCTGGATCGTGTTTTGATAAGTTAGTTGTAGGAGAGGGAGGATCTGCCTTAACACCGAGTTATCTCTACTCGACGTCATATGTTCTCGGACCGAGACCCACACCGAGCGGACCGGCGCTCCCGGACACTCCGCCGTCTTAATTGGGAATCTCACCTTAAGCCCGAAAAGGCACCGCCCTGATTATCAAGAATATGAGAATGGCCACCGAGTTTACCATCGCCAATCCTGAATGACAAACCTTGAAGTAGAATTCCAGAAAAAAAGAACTGTTCTAGTGTATCTTGCCCCTGGGACTAGTGCAGTGAAATACATCATTCATTGTTCATAACTGAAAAACATGAGTCGTGATGGGAAACCCACAGAGTCTCGGCGGCTTCGTGGTGGTATAGTGGACCAACACCACGACTCCACACCTCGCAACGACCAAACAAGCACGGAAACAGACAACGTGCGATGATAAGACAAGTGGGAAGACGAGACGACCGATGTCATCATACTGGGCCAGACGAAATGATGCTCCAAAACTCTTTTATATCTCTTATCTCTCTTCTCCCTCTGACTCAACCTCCCCTCTAACAGCACGCTCTACCCCCTTATCACACACCAACCCATCATGTCTAATTATATCCCATCTTTCTCTGCGCCCAACTCGAGGCCCGGGTCCCCTCTGCCTCTGGGGTCCCCGTCTGCTTCAAGACCTACGAGCTTCTACGCCAATTCCAGAGCGAATTCGTTCGTGGGCACGAGACGAAACTCTGCTGTTCCTCCGACCTCGAGAAAGAACTCTGTTGCTGCTCCTTCGAGGAAGAATTCTACTGCGCCCGCTTCAAGAAGAAATAGTGAAGATAAGGGTGCTTCGGATCCTGAGTCTACGGACCTTGAGGTTCTGAAGAATGAAAAGGGTGAACCCCTTGCTGGACGTATTGTTGGTGGTAAATATGTCGACCCAAGCAATGAGTCCGTCGACCCGGAGTTTGGGGCTATCAAGACTGTTGATATCGATATGCCTCTTACGTTGACGGAGCTTGTTAATGAGAAGGGCAAGGAATACATCGTGCTTGGTTTTGCGACTGGCGATAAAGAGAATCCTTTTAACTGGAATCCTTGGTATAAGCGATCTATCTCTACTATTCTCAACCTGATGACTTTGTTCATCGGTCTTGCTACTACTGCCTACAGCTCAGGTATTGCTAGCATGTGCAAGGAACTCGATGCTCCTAACATCAAGGGTCAATTGGGTCTTTTCACCTTCAACATCAGCTGTGCCGTCGCACCCATGGTGCTAGCTCCCTTCTGTGAGTTGGTCGGTCGCAAGGTTGTCTACGCCAGTTCATTCCTGTGCTTCTCACTCCTCTTCATCGGCCTCGCTCTCGCCAAGGATATCGACACCATCATTGGCCTTCGACTCCTCCTCGGTCTTTTCGGCTGTGTAGGTACTATTCTTGTCGGCGGTACCTTTGATGATATGTACGAGCCTCACCACCGAAGTCGACCTATGGCCATGTTCAGTTGGGTCGCTATTTTCGGAACCGTTGCTGCTCCCATCTACGCTGGTTTCATCGACCAGGCCATTGGATGGCGATGGATTGAGGGTATTCAGGGCATTGCAAATGTTCCCCTGCTCCTCGTTATCTTCTTCTACTTCCCCGAGACCCGTGGTGGCGTCGCTCTTCATAAGCGAGCTAAGGCTCTTCGACAAGCTACTGGTGATGAGCGCTATGTCTCTGCCGGTGATATCCTGACTCCCAGTCTGCAGGCCATGCTTAAGGCTAGTTCCGTTAAGGCCATTCACATGTTGGTCACTGAGCCTGTCGTCCTCGCCTTCGGTCTCTGGATCGCATTCTGCTGGGCTGTCGTCTTCCTCTTCCTTTCCGTTATCCCCATTACCTTCCAGGAGCACCACGGTTGGGGCGAGGGTGTCAGCGGTCTTCCCTACATTTCTCTCTGCATTGGTACTACCCTCGGCTGGTTGGCTCATCATCTCCAGATGCGCAAATTTGACCGTCTTGTCGCCGACCCCAACGTCAAGGTCACTCCCGAAGCCCGCCTCTACGGCGCCATGTACGGAGCTGTTTTCCTCCCCATCGGCCTTTTCATCTACAGCTTCACCCAATATTCTCATGTCTCTTGGGTCGGTCCCGCAATTGGTCTTGCTCCCATTGCCTTCGGTATCTACTTCGTTTTCGAGAGTACCTACAGTTACACCGCTGATTGCTATGGTGAGAGTTCCTCTTCCGCCATTGCTGGCCAGGGTCTTATGCGAAACACTCTTGGCGCTGTTACGCCTTTGTTTGCCAATGCCTTCTTCCATAATGTCGGAAGTCAGTATGCTGGCCTCATCCTTGCCTTGTTTGGTACTGTACTGAGCTTGATTCCTTTCGTCATGTTCAAGTACGGATATAAGCTCCGAGCTCGAAGCAAGCTGGCCATTGAGATGTAATTCTACATGTATGATAGGAAAAAAGTCAAGATCTGAAATGAAATAAGAAATAGATAGAATATTTATTAATGAGACTGAATACATGAGCCCTAAGATAGTTTCAAGACATGTTAATGGAGAATTGAAAAGCATTGCTGCGACAAAACCAATTGTAAGTACCTAGGTAGCTTGCTTGGTAATGATGGCGAAGAAAAAGTCTCAGGAAAGTCTCCAGGTTCGATGCGTGATAAAGTTTGTTTTCAAGTGAATAGTGAGTATATAGGTTCGTCTGCGACTGTGTCCTCCAACGAAATCACGAGGCATCGCCTCAAATCACCAGCGACCGTGGTGTAGTGGTTAGCATTAACGCCTTCCAAGCGTTAGAGAGGGGTTCGATTCCCCTCGGTCGCATTTTTGGTTCTAATGTGTCCTATCCCTGTAAGATGTCATACCCCTGTCCATATAGCGGTAGTGCTGTGTTAGTCCAATACCAGAAAACCACCACAGGTTGATTTAACTTGTCTAATGTTGTTTCCTTCTTGCTTTTTGTTTTTGCCTTTTATTATTTTAAAGACATTTATTTTATAAATCACTGATATTTATCATGTCAGGCTCTTAATCTAGACCAGGAGGTCTTATATACTTGATTCAAAACACTATTTATAGGCAATGTTTTTCTAAGATATTTCTCGCCAATGCGGTCAGCCAAACATAACGCCTGTAAATCGCAATTGAACATCCCGAAGCAGTCTCCTCTGGACAGACCACTGATCCCCAGCTAACAATTCACTGACCTTTGCTATCAACCGATCGAGTCTTCTCATCCTTGACGTCCATAAGTTCCTTCGTACATGACCAATCATCATCTCCATTCTGGTTGTTGGCCATCTCAGATACCGCTGGCCGATGGTCAGCCTGCTGGTGGTCGGCTTGAAGGCCCCTGTCCTGTAACCTCAGACTGTCAAGCAGCTTCGCACATATGCCGATCAGAAAAATGACATTTTGTGGTTGAGAAGAGCACTTTGAATAGTGGAGTAGCTCCTCACACCTTGATATAGCTGCCTTTTGAGCCTGTATTGATTTTGGACACGTGGGGTGCTTGGAAGAGACGTTGAATGTGAGGGCCTCCCATGTTTCCATAGGAGTGATAGAACATTGACAAGATGATATTATATCGTCCGAGGAACCACGGTCATGGAGTTGTTCTGGCGTTGCTGGCCAATTTCCACTATTTGGTATCATCGACTGCGGGAAGGGGAAGCTATCCTGTGGGTAGAGATCGCCATCGAGCATGCTTTCCAGAGGAGGTGAAGTCAGAAAGCTTCCGTGCGAGTTCAGGGCTTGGTCCAGCCCGACGGTTGAATCAAACGTCGTGTCATGACTAAAATCTGTAGTGTTGGCGTTGACGATATGTCTTGTGGAGATCCAAACATAAATTCAGACCAATCCGGTTCCATGTGATGAAATTCTGGATGTACCGCCTCAGACTCCCGAATTACACCCTTACCCATGTTGGAGCTTTGTATGTTTCTGGAATCGTCCTCGGCATTATAAGATCCACCGGTGAAGGGAGTCATCAGCCCTCCAGATCTTGATTCAGACCTCACCTTCTGTTTCGCCTATCTTCTTCCTTTTACAGAACCAAATTATGCTCGGTATCACTGTCGGTCCCGTATTCGCACTGCAGGTCCCGACTACGATAGTTTCTGCAGCCATCAGGTTCACTTGTGCAAGGTATCTGTCACATTGGACTAGGTTAGTGCATGAACTTGGTTTGCATAGCGGCTAAACATACCTTTCGGGTACGGCAGGGATTGCAAGCAGATCGTCGAGGCTTCCCATTTTGAGCTTTTTCGAACGGTGGTCCAGTGGGAAGGTCTACATATGAGTTGCTGAGACCTCGACAACGTGACGATAACTCCTCTCGGGAGGTGGACACAGATGAGAACACTATTATCCATTCACTTTTAAACGTTATCAATTTCCTCTAAGGGAGACTAAAGAATTCGGAGTCGATTAGAGACCGCCTCTAACATGATTGTGTCAAACGCCAGAAAATTGTAGACTTCGAAATGTCAAGAACAAAACTGTGCCCTACAGATCAAAACCAGCAGAGTGACTAACACCAGTAGCATGAATAATATATCGAAGTTGTAGTTTTTGATTGCGAACATTAGTCCCATTCTCAGCTAGAGTACCTCTTGATTCTAAGTCGCAATCGATACCTGTTCACAGCCATTCCCCCCAAAATTGCCAACTCTCCAGGAAGCCGCCCGCAAATACATTTACCGAAGCCCATTGACCTTGATCAAAACATCGTCCTCAGTATGAAGAGCAGTATAGTCCTTCCAACGAAGCGTGCCCTGGTTCTTGTCGTGCAAGCCGAGGTCGAAGCTTCGAATGAGGTTCCCGAGGAAGACGTAGGCTTCCATGTAAGACAAGTTCAGGCCAATGCACATACGTGGGCCTTTACTGATGGAATCAGATTCTTCTTGGAAGCCTTGTCGCTGTTGTCGAGCCATCGTTCGGGCATGGAGGTCTTGGGCTCCGGGAAGAGGACTGGGTCGTAGTGGATCAGGCGCTGGGCTGTCGAGACGGAAGTCTAGGCGAAGGTCGTGTCAGTGAGGACATCAATACGCAGTAAAAGCTGTTGGAATACTTACATCTGCAGGCAGGAAGTGGCTACCGTACTTTGTTCCTCCAGATGGCACAAGACGTGTGAGGATGCCTGGAGCTGGGGAAGAGATGCGAAGAGTCTCGTGAAACACAGCAGTCTAGATATCACAGTAAGTCATGCGACATCAGAAATCGCAGCGCCGTAATTGGTATTGGTACTCTAGGCAAGGCAGGTTCATCAAGTTTCGATACTCCATCAGCCCATCGCTGTTGGTCTCGACAGTGCGAAGCTCCTCCAGCATCTTCTTCTCAACTTCGGGGTTCTTCAAGATGCACCAAACTCCATAAGTAATGGTCGTGACAGTAGTCTCAGTGCCGCCAATGACAAGCGAAAAGGCCTTATCAACCAGGCCATTAGTTGAGCGATCGGGCTCAGCGTCTAGAATGGCGTCGAAGACTGTCTGACGGCCAGTCTCATCGGTGTAGACACCATTCTGATGTCGCTCGCGCACTTCGTTGGCCCATTGAGCACATTGCTAGACAATGTTAGCCTTGCTGCGAATTAGGTGATAGAAGTGGGAGTAAACTGGACTTACGTTGCGGAACTCGACGAAGCCTGGAATGATGTAGGTTAGAACATGTCTAGGGAAAGATTGCATGATCTTTCCAAGCATAGGGAAGTGCTTGATGCGACTGAAGCTATGAGGCAGAGCCACCATCGAATCGACGAGGGACTCCGTTCCTTCTTTCCCTTGGGTGCAGCCCATGTCTTTCCCGAAGCAAAGGTTCATGATGATGTCCATCTATTCGTCTTGTCAGTATACTCCCACTCAACTAACACTGGAGATTATCGTACAGCAAAGTTCGACTCAAGTCGCTTCAGGCTAACAGGCCTCTCGGTCTCATACGAGTCTCCATTCTTCTTGAGAGCACCCTTGATAATCTGAAGAGCCAGAGGTGAGAAATCCTTGATGGTGCGGGGTGAGAACATGGGATTGATAATGCCGCGACGGACTTTGTGGGCTGCAGGATCCATGATAAAAGGCAGGGCGTCGAGTTCACCGGCGAACCTGAACATGGCAGGTTCCTTGAGGAACTTGGTTCCAGTAGAATAAGCCCTTGAGAGATTGCAGTGATCAGTGCTATGTAGCTTCCATCAGGGTAATTTCTTGCTCACTTGTGGTAGAAGTTTGGGTCATTGATGTGTACTCTGTTAGGGCTCATTCGGACAATTGGGCCTGAGATCATATCAGCAACTAAAACACACTTACCAGTGGCCTGTCACTTACCATGTTTCTCGTGAAGCTTAGGATAGTCCTTGATGTAGTGGCCATCTAGAATGACGTCCTGGTAGAACTCATACCAGCTGGTAGCCGCCGCGATCTTGGGCACTGGGACGTTCCTAAGAGGGTGCAAGAAGAGGCGATAGAATACCAGGCATAGCCAATAAAAAGCAAAGCCTCCAAATGCCAAAGCAGTATAGTAGATGATGTTCCATGAAGTAGACGTTGGCGACCAGATGCGTGCCGATAAGAAGCCAGTGTTGAACATGGCTTCACGTGGAATGATGAGCTTGATGGAAGACATGATGAAGGTATATTTGTCTCAATAGCTTCTGTCTTTTCATTTTCATGGCTATCTTCCAAGCCCTTTTAACAAATCTATCTACTATAGGAAGCTTGTAACTCGATCTATGGTAATGGAGAGATCTCCCGAATAGATATTTTTCCAGCTCCGTAGGATGCTGGGTTGCAGATCGTTGGCTGACACGAGCGGATATTCCCAAGATGGCATCTTTTCGTGCTTACACGTCCAAGAGGAATACTTTACATGAGACGATATTGATTCAATTTTGTTGTAACAGTATATTTAAAGTCGGGATGCATCACGTCCCAATGAGCAGCAAACAGTATACACTCATCATCTACCTTGACACGTTATACGACACATCTCAACTTCATCAAGATGATTGCTACTATAAATGGAGACACAAAGATCAATGGAAAAGGCTATTCGACCGAAGTCCGCATTCCGGACATGTTTGGCTCCATAATGTCTGCAACGCCTGTGGTGAACCCTCACCACGTCAAGGTCAAGGCCGCAGCCGACGCCTTCATAGCTGAGTGGGCTTACCCTGCCTTTTTACGGACTGACACCTTTTCTAACTGAAGTCTATTTATGTCAAGATGGACAAGCACGAAGCGGCTTCGAACAGAAAGGCCGACTTCTGTTTCTGCGTCTCGGCCATGGCTCCTCATGCGGATGCAGAAGCGCTCAGGACCATGGTTGACTGGCTGAACTGGGTACGCGACAGAATCCTCATACACTCCAAGTTCCAGGGCACCAACTGACGTGGATGGTTAGATCTTTTACTTTGACGATGAATTCGACGAGGGGCAACTTGATCGAGACCCAGTGGCCGCAGAGAAAGAGATCAGGCATACACTAGCTGTACTGGAAGATGGCTCTGAGATTCCTGACAAAGAGCAACATCCCTTGCGATATTTATTCCGTACCATCTGGGGCCGAGTCAAAGACGTACGTCTTGCCAAAAAGCTCTTGCACGAAGGTTTACTAATTGTTTCTGTAAACAGAGGGCGTATCCCGATTTCCAAACACAGTTCAAGGTCACACATAAGCGTTACTTGGACGGTTTGTTGCATCAGGTCGAAGCGACATGCGATGGAAATGGCCAACCTCGGACTGAGGAGGACTCATCAGAATGCGGAGGAAGACTGTTGGTGGATATCCATGCATCAGTCTCATCGCGTGAGTCTTGACCCGGTCCTGTTTTTTATGCTGAATCAAGATTAACGATGTTTTTCACAGCTATGCCCATAATGTGAACTTATCGCAGGAGGCATTTGAACATCCCTCAGTTCAGGAATGCATAGCTGTAGGTTGTGACCTTGCCTGGATGTAAGTGACATAAACTTTCCCTTCATAAGATCTCTGCTGAGAAAACACAGACACAACGATATCGTCTCATACAAGAAAGATGTCAAGTCAGGCATCGAGCACAACTTCGTCACAGTCCTGAAGAAGAACGGCTTCACCACCCAGCAAGCCATGGACAGAGCAGGTGAACTCCAGGACGAGTGCTACCGTCGATGGTGCCTCGCCCTAGCTAACATGCCAATCTGGGGTGAGTCTATCGATCGTGAAGTGTTGAGATACATCGAAGCATGCCATAGCTTTCCTTTCGGGAATTTGCTTTGGAGCTTCCAGACAGGAAGGTATCTGGGAGCCACGGAGGGATATAAGTTGCATGAGACAAGACTCTTGGACCTGTCAGACTTGGAACCTATTGCTGTGCGATCTTTTCTCATGGTGGGAGGCTGCGTTCTGATAATTTTACGTGGTGTCAGGTTGTTGAGGAGCACACAAAGGTTTGCTTCCAGTACGGTACCATTGGAGATTACAAATTGGCATTTGCGACATCGGTACCGCGTCATATACTTCATGAATGACATTATCAGCTATCTCAACGCGATAATTAAATGACATTGGCTGCTTCAGTCAGTCAGTACGTCTTGTAAATAGGGAATTAGTGGGGAATAAGATGGCGTGCTCGAATCAGTGTCGGGGTTGATCCGATAAGTTACACTTGGGGTAAGACTCAATTGAGATACCATGAGTTGAGTTAGCTAGCGATGCTCATCTACTTAAGATGAGTCCATACCTTACTGTGAATGCTCTGTAACAATCATGTCGAGTCAAAAAGAGTCACCTAAGCTCGAGGTAGCGATCGCTGGCGGTGGCATCGCAGGCCTTATCACAGCGATCGCACTCCTCAAACATCCCAGGGTCAACGTCCAAGTCTACGAGCGAGCACCAGAGTTTAAAGAAATCGGCGCAAGTATAGCCCTGGGTCCAAATGGTCTCAGAACCCTCGATCGGCTTGATGTCCAAAATGCTCTGGCTGAAGGTTTTGCGCAACGCCAAAAGTCTGGGTATCCCATGATATACCGACACTGGAAGACTGGAGAAGTCATCGACTATGATGTCCACAGTACAGTGCAGAACAAGAAACATGCGACAGCAAGGTTTCATCGGGCGCATCTTCATCAGGCGCTGCTGGAAAATTTACCAGAGGGTACTGTTCATTTGGGCAAGACGACTGTTGATGTCAAGGCAGATCCCGATGAGGGAGCTACGCTTTACTTTGAGGATGGGACGACAGCAACGGCTGATATTGTCATTGGAGCTGATGGCTTGCGATCGGTATGTTCCAGGCAATTCTTGGGATAACAGATCACTAACGTCGTGGAAGAAAGTCCGAAAGACATTTGTACCAGAGCATGAACTGCACTGGACAGGCTGGGTCGCTTTGCGCGCCGTCTTCGATGCCGATAGACTGAAGGGTGTTGAGTATCCTGAGGACGCAGCTCACTGGGTAAGTTCCAAAGACTCTGAGACCAACGGTTTACTAATCGATCAATAGGCTGGCCATGAGACAACGTTCTTCCATTCGCATCTAGGTAGGAGATCAGTGCTTCGTCAACGCTGTCGCTAATGCATGACTACAGGCAAAGGCCTATTTACTATAGTCGGTGGCTATCACGCAGATCCCCTAGACCCCAAGTCCCCAGGCCAAGACGCAAAGTGGGATGAAGATGGCAGTGTAGAGGAGTTCAAGAGGTTATACCAAGTAAGCGAGCCTCCCAGCAGAGCCATTGACCATGCTAACACCCCCAAGCATTGGAACCCAACAATACGTGCGTTCATAGACGCAACACCCTACGTTAAACTCTTCCCCAACTACGCGGGCGCAGCTCTCGACACATGGT
Organism: Fusarium brevicatenulatum; assembly: GCA_013363135.1. Classification (NCBI taxonomy): domain Eukaryota; kingdom Fungi; phylum Ascomycota; class Sordariomycetes; order Hypocreales; family Nectriaceae; genus Fusarium; species Fusarium brevicatenulatum. Next base: position 17,904 of record JABEEJ010000635.1, read on the forward strand.
CCTTCTCCAACCGTGTAGCTCTCGTTGGCGACGCAGCTCACACCCATGGCGGATCCTTCGCAGCAGGGGGATCATTAGCCATTGACGACGCATATGCCTTGTACCGCTCGCTCGATCACATCTGGCCTCCTTCTTTGGCGCAAACGGGAAAGCCCACCAAGGCTCAGCTTGCGCAGGTGTTTGAACTGTATGAAGCCACTCGCAAACCACATCTGGACAAGCTCTTGGGTATCGTCCATAAGAATATTTCGGGGCAGAAGTCGAATATCGAGAGAGCGACGACGGAGACGGACGAGCAGTTAATACGTAGGGTCAAGGGGAGGATGAATCCTTCGTGGATTAGTGAGCATGTTGTTGTTGCTGCGTTTGAACGAGCTGTTGAAAAGGTAGAAGGCGGGCAGAAGACGGGGGAGGAACCTCGCGCAAGGCTATGAGTACGGCGAACAGATAGACCTTTTCCAATTCTATCAGCGCAATCATTCTCTCTACCGTATAATCTCACCAATTGCGGGCAAAGGTCTCCCAGAAAGCTGGTGCCTGAATAAGTCGTTCAGTCTGCGTGTTGATCAATACCTCAGAAGGCACTTTGAATGCATACCTCAGTAGGAGCGAGGGGACCGTCAGCCCTCAACGCAACTAACTTTGTCACAGGGGCAACAAGTGAGAACAATGGAGTGCATTACTCGTGTATGCTAAGATGCGTTCTTTACCCGAGTATTGTGGCTTGCTTGAAGCTTCGTATAACCCCTCAACCTTATAAACCTAGGGCAGCAACTGCACATCATAGAATGAGAGAGCGATAAGACATCACTTCGGGAGGTAGAGAGAAGTGTTGTTAACAATGTTAATTCAACTATATTCGCAAGTGATATCATCCAGTCATTTCCAAGCTAAACAAATACAAGAAGGGAAGCACGCGCTTCAAACTTCTGAAGTCCTCTTGCTCCTCTTGAAGAAGCAAGGCATCACCAACTCGCCCATTTCGTGCCAGAAACCAACAGGAGGCTCAGTGAAGGTAGCCTCGTAAGCCTCAATCATGGGTCGCTCCCAAACCAAGTCAACCTCGTGAGGTCGGATGTACTTGGTCTTCTTGCAGACCTTCCAGCCAACGAACAGGAGGACAGCGAGGATCTGCATGGAGTAGTTCTGGAAGAACACCTCAACGTCGAACTTGGGTCGGAAAGCGTAGTATCCGTAGCACAGACAAATGACGGTTTGGGCAACGAGGGCGATGTAGGCACCGTAGGGCTGGAAGTAGCCGTAGTAGGGTCGCTCAGTCTTGCGGTCGACGCCCTGGGCGACACAGGCGCGGTGATAGTTAATGAATGTGATGGACATGACTATGAAGGTGATAAGACCACCACCAGTAACGATGCTGATCAGCCAGCCGAGAACCTTGGCAGAACCGTTGGCGCACTGTAGCAAGGACAGGAAGGGGAACAGCATGGTGACACAGAAGCAGTAGACGGGAATACCAGACTTGTTGCAGTATCGGAGGAATCGAGGGGCGCGTCCCTCAATGGCCAAAGAGTAGAGAGCTCGGGTGGCGCAGTAGGTGTATGTGTTACCGGCGGAGAAGATGGAGGTGAGGATCAGGAAGTTGACGAGATGAGGGAGACCGGATATTCCAAGGTTGGTCATGGCGATAACGTAAGGGGAGGAAGCAGCGTTTCCAGTACCGCCAGCACCGAAATAGATGTCGACGAGCTTGGGGTCGTTGTATGCACAGACAATGCCAACAGCGAGAGCACCAACGCCGAAGAAGATGAGGAATCGGTAGTAGACTGTCTTGAAGGCACTCTTGATGGTAATGGAAGGGCGTTGAGCCTCAGCTGCGACTGACGAGATATACTCAGGGCCGACGACGGTGAAGGAAGCTGACCAGAGACAAGCGAGGAAACCCTCAAATCTGCCCTTGTCGCCTGTGCTCAGGTATGTAGTGAACGCTCCAGGGTTGGACCAATATCGGAAGCCGTAGGCATCGTGTTTGGGGTTTCCACCGACCATAGTGACGAAAGTGAAGGCGAAGAGGAGGAAGATCAGGACGAGCTTTCCACCTGAGAGCCAGAACTCGGATTCACCATAGAATCGAACAGCGAGGACATTGAGAAGACTGTAGAATGGTCAGTATAGTCCAATTGACTAAGGAGACGAAAGCTTACCCGTAGCAGACAATGACTGCAACGCAGATACCAGCGGTCGGGCCAGGGTTGAGCGCATCAGCATTCCAGAAGGAGATGACAGAGGTCAGGGCAGTGATCTCGAAGGGAATGATGAGAGCCTCGTAAAGGAAGAAGTTCCAGCCAGCGACGAAGCCCAGGGCATCGTCGACCCAGTAGCCAGCAAGACGCACGAACCCACCAGCAATGGGCATATATGTATTCATCTCAGCGATCGAATTGTTGACAAAGGCGAGAACGACGCAATAGAGGAGGTAGGCGATGAAAAGACTGGCGGGGCCACCTTTGGCAAGACCGCCACCGATGGAGATGAAGAGAGCTGTTCCGATGGAACCACCAGCGGCGATGAGCTGGATCTGGCGGTTGTTGAGGCGTCGGTGGAGATGGCCCATGCCGTCGTCGTCGACATATTGGAGGCTTGAGGTATCGCCAGCGACGGCGATGCCCTTTGAGGCCGAGTTTCGTCTCTTCTCGTCGTCAGACATGATGGGATACAAGGCGGTTCAGACCAGCCTTTGTGAGAGGGATAGGGATTGAGGAGGGTCAGAGAGAAGGATAGAGGTCAAGAGTGTTGGAGACGAGGGTCTAAGGAGAAGAAGAGGCTGGAGAGAGTGGATTCATGGCGGTTTATATAGTGTCGAGCAGAGGCAGAGATAACAGGCAGTGAACCATGCCCGGGTAGTACGCGCATGGTGTCGTTGGGCTACAGCAACTACGTACTTGGAACAAGAGCTTATCTTGCACGGTTAGCTTAGCCACTATCACCCCAATGGGCCCAGGCCCTTGCAGTCCCACGCATACGCAGATTGGAGCGTGCAGCTGAAGGGGAACGAACGACATGGGTCTTCCCCACGGGGAAGAAGAGCTCGGGTCCACCGAACCAGTACTGATTGAGGTTCTTGGGAAAGCCTGTATCGGCACTCGATTAGCTCGTGCAGACGGTGGAATGTGGTGTGTTTGGCAGCCGTGCAATTGGTCAAGGAAATAGCTCACTGTTGTCATCTTGCAGCCTTCACTAAACATCTCTTTTGTTTTGGAATCGTTAGTTTGGGTTCGGAGGGGAGACGGCTACTGTGACTATGTCTGGTCTAGACTTGGAGTGTGTTTGGGCGTTGCGCATGTGATGAGTGAGGGGTTTGTTCTACGTGGTTTAGTGTGGCACAAGCAATACGAATAGGGTAATTCATTGTGAAGACGTGAATCTCGGTAATCTACACGCTACAGATGATATCTCTCCGTCGTATGGATAAAATTATAGTCCAAAAGAATCTGAACGGATATACAGTGCACACCTTAAAACCCCACTTTTACTATTTTTTAAATTATAGATAAAAATATAAATAAAATAGCTAAAAATTTATAGTTTTTTCTATTAAATAAATTAACTTTTAAAATATTTAATTTTAAAATTATAAGTTTTTTTATAATTAAATAAAAGTTTAAGAAAGGGTTTAAAAAGTAGTAGTTTTAGCTAAAAGTTATAGTATAGCTATAGCTTAAAATACAGTGTGAATAATAATATATACCTTTAAATTCGCACTTTTTCTTACTATTACCTTTTAAAAGTATTATAAAATTAAATCTACTTAATAAATTAAAAATATTTATATATAAAAAAGTATATTTAAAGGCTAAAGAATATTATTATAGTTTTATTTTATTTTTAAATATTTTATATAATATATATATTTAAGGATATAGTTAGTGGCTTTAATATGAGGCACTGTGAGGTGTTCAGATACTTTTGGACCATAATTTTACCATACCATACCTACCCTACTCTCTCGATAGTGAATAGTCTTGTAGGAGGGACCCATTGTAGATAGGATACTTATCTAAGGTATCTACGGAGTATGTACATATCACAAAAATGGCTCACCTAGGTCAGTCCGTCCCTTATCATCTCCCTTGTAACGCCGAAGAGTCTAAAACAGAGTCTGCCTGTCCGTATCCTCGGATCCTCATCCCGACCCCTGCACGATAAAGTCCCTTGGCCCAATCCCCTCATCATCCCACCATCTTCACTCTCAGCTCCTCACGGAATCTCCGCAGACGCGCAACCACTTCGCTTGACTTCTCCAAGAGAGACTCCAATAGAACACCACCTGTTTGCAATCTAGAAGCACCGTGCGCTGGCCAATCACTGCGCACACCGTAATTATTCGGATTTCCCTGCCGAAACGGTAAACTCTAACTTATCGATCGTGGCAAACGCTGAGGAAATTGACCGATCAAGAGCGTCTATTTCGACCGGAGTAGATTGGATCACTTATAGCTCGATTAATTTGACTTTGTGATTGCGGCGAATTGTTACTGAGTTGGCCGCTATAGCTTATGGGGCTAGTTAGGGAGCCTGGCCTGGCTGGTGCTCTCCACTACCTACCTAGGTACCTAGAGATATCCACTCTGGATCCATGGATATCCGCATAGTGGAGGTCAACAGGGACACGGGAGGTTGGCAAGTATAGACGAGCCACGCCCTAATTTTTGATAACAGCCATTCAATGCATTGATGATGTTGTTTGGGCTCAATATCGGGTGTCATTCCGTTACGCTATTCATTACCAGGAGCTTGGATCAGCCTAATATCGCCAGACTATCGAGTGACATTGATGGTATCTGAGTGATGTATGTTTCATACTCCCAACTACTCTCCTTGAAAGCAGTCCTTAGTGATACTATTATTCAGCTGCCAGCTATTTCTCTGATATTGACTGCAAGAATTAGAGCTTTTTAGCTTATTCTCGGCACTAGGTACTCAGATCAGTGACACTCTAAGCTTGACCAGTATATGAATTCCTATGAAGCTAGAGACGTAAATATCAACCTGTTTCAGTCTTTTAGAGTACAGTATTTCTCGTGTATAGCTTCATAAATCCAAGATCCCTCGGTATCTGTCCGTTCGGCCCGTTCTCAAGAAGATTCTCGAGGACTATGATAGCAAATTATCAGACCTCCATCAAGTTTATTTCCTATTCCAAATCGTGTATGCATTCTTTGAAGCAAACCCGAGAAACTACAAGCCTCTCCATTTTCATAGGTCCAGCTGTAAGAACATTACTTATCTCGAGCTCCATGTCGACTTGAACCTAATTGTATACTTGCCTTGAACCCGACAGGTCGGATAGTCTAGGTCCAGCTCGATAGTATCCCTGAAACATTACACAATGATGATAAAGAAAGCCACGACTCATTCAATCACCTCCAGTAACATGATATCGAACCAGCATATTCAACTATGCTCATGAATCTCAGGTCACCTGATCGGGATCACTCCCGAGCTCTTCACCGGATCCTGTCCCGACCCCCGTTACCGCGCCGCACCTAGATCAAAGCTTCATTCCTAAACAGGGAGGTGCTAACTCCCAAGCTCGATAGCTGGAAACCAATGTCTCATCTCGAAAAAACGTGGTGCTTGCGTTGTGTTGGAGAAACGTCGTTGTATCTGTTCAGAGCCTCAATTCTGACACTGGCGATCTCCCTCAAGCCATCTTATGCAGGCGCTGGGAAACGGGCGTCTACGAACCAATGGGGTATTATGCGCGCTGAAATGCAAGCAAACTTCAGCCTCGTTTCTTACCTACTCCAACTGGGGAGGAATGGTCTGAGGAGGAAGTTGTCCGGGGCGATTGTCGCTAGCCGAGCCGTTCCCGAGATGCTAAGTTAGACTGTATACACCCATTTCGGCTTCTCCAACGCCGTCTAGGGAGCTAACAGCTGTCCTTTGGCTTCGTGAGAAATGCCATCAGTTGGTCTATTCGATGTGATACCGTGGAGGCTCATGTCGTAGGACTTTGTTGACCTGTGCTGCAACCACTTCAACAGCCCGAGCTTGATCCTTCGCCGCCGTGGAAGATAGGCCAGAGTATGAACAACAGCTCACATTGTTCGAGGATAGCATGTCTACTATGGGTAAGAACTAGCGAGGTCATGGTGTATTTCCCCCCACCGGCGGGCTACGGCATCGACTCCGCGTTAACCTACGACGATATCCCCATCCCTAGCTCTCGCAGTGCTGTGCCATTTCTGAGATGGCTCTAAACAACCCCAAGCTTATCTTCAGGGGAATTACTTCAGCCACAAGCGCTGGTTGATATGATATGACGCCATGCTCTCATCCCGAGATACCTCCATTCTCGGCATTGACACTCCAACTGTTCACGGCGGCGATATTACCAACACTGGTAAAGAATGATATGTCTATCTGCGCGGTTACTTCGTTGGGGCTTGTGAAGCTTGATAGCTATCCGCAATGTTCCCCCGCGTCGAGTTGACACATCACAGGGGGGCATGAGCATAGTCAGCACTTGCGTCTCTAGAGTATTCAGCTCGCTCTTGGACCAGGCTGTCCTCATGGCATCTCGTTAGTTCATATGGGCCTCCATCTAATACTACCATAGCATCAACAAAACAGTCACTACAGGAAGCGCAACGTGGACAACTTTCCACTTACAAGCAGGGCCTTGATCCTCAAGTCCTTGCTTACGACATTGGCCTTCCCCGGATTCAGGCGGAGTCTTTAGGGTCTGGCGTGGAGACAGAACTGGGTCTTGGACCACCGAGATGAGCTTGTTGATATCGCTAAATGCCTTACACGATAGCTTGTGGATACTGACTATTACGCGACGGAGTAGAGTGACGTCTATGTCAAAGGAAGCGGAGTAGTCATCTCCACATTGACAGCTACTGCTGAACTACACAGGGGCCAAGGCGGCTATGTCTTCAAAGTGATTTTAGCACTCGGTTCAAGGCAAGTTTAGCCAGATGTATCCGGGAGACATGGATCAAACTAATCATTTGGGCCTCAAGGGATACGCGACAGTGTCTATGCAGTGCCAGGCTTGAGGCAGTCGGGCCTTGAAGATACGATGCATAAAAGTGGCCAATTGCTCAACTTCAGTCCTCGGAAAGTACGGAAGAGTAGCGTGATGGAATCATGTATGCAGGTTGAATGTCACGAAACCACTTGGGTAAAGGTACCAACACATCGGTAAACCAACGACACTTGACACTCATGCAGTCCTAACCTACGCAATCGATATCGCAATTGCCGATAAACAAGCTTCGATGATCTATCCACAAAGATATCGCTATTCATACTCTAAGTAATGATCAGCGTGATCGTCCAAACGGTAGGCTCTCAAAGTGATCGAGAAGAGCCTCTCCTCTCGCATCTCCGTCCCGAGCATTAGACAAGCTCCAATCATGACAGCGCTGTGCATTAGAGCTATCTTGGAGCCTCACACGGTATCAAATCGAGACTAGACAAGCACCTTTTAGGTTCGATAGGCGGAGTTGCCACGTTCTGGACAGGTCTCTGATCGACGATTCGTGGCGGCCAGAGCGAGTACTCTTTGGGCGAGTGCACATGTCTAGCTACTTGTGGTTACCTGAATTAGATACCATAAATTGGAGTAAAAGACAGTTCTTTGTTGGTAGATATATTGGCAACCCTTGGAGATTGCTCTCGATCTGCTGAGTGTTCTGGACTCTTAGCGTGAGACATCCGTGGCAAAGACCACGTCTACTAGATGTAGGAAAGGGAAGGATTTGGCGATTTGTAGATCACGATAGGGATCGCCTGCCAATTCCGAGAGAAATAGCCAGGTGTACTATCGCTCGAATCACACCGACAACTCTGAGCCCTTCAATGCTCTTGTTTTCTGACTCCCCAGGGGAATCTCCTCTCTATCTTCGAGGCTCGATCCGTGCCTCCAAGATGGTTCAGTTTCTTCCTGGATCCTCCTTTTGCGATGTCTCAGGTTAGATGTCCTCTATCATTGCTGCACGCTCAAGTTAGCGGTCCTGCTGTCTTGTCAATCCGCGGCCTTTCTCCGCTATCACATAGGCGATAACGAGCAGGCAATGCCAAATCACCACATACTCTGGTATTGAAGCGATGGTTATTCGTGAGGGCTCTAGAACTTGGAGGCTTGGTGTACGAAATTACTTATCGATATGTTCAATAACGGCCAGGAGAGTTCTGCAGCTCAACTCAGCAGCATCTCGATCCCGAAATCTATATACCTGAAGACCTCTCTATCTAACATCTCCAACACCAGTCTTAGTATGACACACACTCCATCTAATCCTTCTTCACCTTTTTATTCTTGGGCACACGAACAACCCAATATATCCCAAACGCCGCCGCAATGTTAAACACGCAATAGACCCAAAGCAGTCCGAAATCCCTCCATCGATTACCATAGCTCATGCTCTTACCCTCCAGAAATGTGTTGGTGTCCGAGATGGTGCAGTACTGACACTCTGTCGCAGCAGTGTTGACGATGTAGCCGCCCACGTTGGACAAGTACGACTTCATGTATTCGCCGCATGTTGTACCGTTGGGTGCAGTGAAGGTGATGAGTTCGTTGTTTTCGCAGCCGGCGTCGGCGTTGGCCATCGATGTACCCATTAGGCCTTCCACGACGTATGTGAAGGGTGAGGCACGGTACATGAAGATCCAGAAGCCAGGGAGTTCTTCTGGTGATGCAAGGATACTGACACGTCATTAGTGATAGATACAAGGAATATCGGCTCAGAGGAACTTACCCGCAAAAGGAAAACATCATGATCATGATCAGAGTAACGAGACCGCCCGCAACTTCAGCAGTCTCGAAGCCCGCGATGATCATATGCGCAAAAGTGCTGGTGAACATGAAAAACATCCACACAAAGAGGAAAACAGTTGCATTTCGAGCATCCGTTGTATCGGTCGCATAGCCGTTGCGGTACAATCCTGTCGGGAAATACCAGCAAACAAAAGAGAGCACAGCCATGAGCTACATTACTGTCAGTTACAAATCTTCCATGTATTATATACGCTTTGGAGTCTTACAGAGTTCCATACTGCTTCTACCAGAATCGTAGAAACCATGAATGCCTTCCAAGAGTAGGTCTTTGATGGTCGTTCGCGCGCTTCGTACATGGTACGTTGAGCGACGTAGTCTGGAAGCATCTGCTGAACAACTTGGGTGAAGATCGTGAGGAAGATGAGAACGCCGAACATTTGGTTCTGGAGGCCACGTTCGGTGTTTTGGCCATTTAGGAACGACAGCCCGATGAAGAGAGACTGTTTCCTTGATTAGTGGCAGTCTCGTATATGCGCTATGGAATACTTACTGCGCCTGCAGACAAGATGACCTTGGAGTAGATGTATCCAGGGCTTCTCCAGTACTGCTGAAACAGCCGCTTGGTGACCTGGGTGTACTGCATGTATGGCGTAGCAGCAAACTCGTTGTACTCAGTTCCATCGTGAGTTCCTGACCCAACATGGGCATCTCCTTCAGCTGCTAACCGCCCAAGCTCTTGTTGAACGTTCTCGTGCTCGCGCGATTGACTCCAAACCTGAGGCCAGTCGATCTCCGTATGAGCTCCCGGCGCAGCTCCAATGACCTCAAGCATGTACTCAGCGGGGTTGACACCAGCTGGACACTTTGGCGCTCCATTGCGGACAAAGTAGTCAACCAAAACCTTGGAGTTCCTACCGATATCACCAAAGTAAATTGTCTTACCGCGAGACAGCAACAGTAGTCGGTCAAAACGTTGAAACAACATAGCTGAGGGTTGATGGATCGTGCAGAGAATAGCCTGGCCGTTATTTGTAAGCTTTTGCATCAAGTTACAGATCGACCAAGACGTTTGACTGTCCAGTCCAGAAGTCGGTTCATCTAGGAACAACAACAATTGCGGCCTAGCAGCTAACTCAACGCCAATTGTCAATCGTTTTCGTTGCTCCACGTTGAGTCCTTCGCCTGGCACACCGATGATAGCATCAGAGTATTCCTGCATATCAAGAAGACTGATCACGGTGTCCACATAATCTAGCTTCTCCTGTCGTGTGTATCTGGCTGGTTGACGAAGAAGAGCGCTGAAGTTGAGGGCCTCGCGGACTGTTTGGGTGTGGACGTGAAGGTCTTGCTGTTGAACGTAACCGGTTTTGCGTTGGAAGGATTCGTCTCGTAGTTTTCCATCAACTAGCATTTGGCCTGTGACGACGCCCATTGTGACTCGGCTTGCGAGTACGTCTAGTAATGTTGTCTTGCCAGCACCGGACGCACCCTATAACGCTTTTAGTACTGACTCAATTTGATGCCTTTCGTCACTTACCATCAGAGCAGTCAGGGTACCCGGCTTCACCCAACCGTCAACATGATCCAGAATTCTTCGAGATTCTCCCTTGATCTTAACATCGTAGCAGACATTCCTCCAGTGGAACACCGAGGTCTGCTCCTCAACATCCGTGACCTCGTCGTTGCCGTTACCACTTGTGAGCTGTGTACCGCCGGCTTTGCCCGTTTCCTCATCATCCAAGGCCTTGTTGGCGTGCTTCTTCATCTCCTTGCGAGTAAACACGAGAACTTCGCCCTTGGAGCGTTCGGAAGCGATTGTCTCAGTAGCAATCAGATGCAGTCCCATGAACAAAATTGTGAAGGCTATGACAACAACGAAGTCGCGCCACTTGTGAGAGTCAACATAGCCGTACGCCGAAGCAAGGTATGCAGATCCTCGAACAAAGTTCTCTCCCGGTACAGAACCTTGAATCGCACAAGCTTGCGAAAATGGTGAGATGTCGCTATACTCGGGTCCGCTAGGTACAAAGTTGGAACAAGGATAGTTTCTACCGCCGAATTCGTTGATGAAAAGACTCTCAAGACCGTAGAATGTAGGGTTGATCCAGCGGATCCATCCAAGCCAAACAGGCATATACTGGGGTGGAATTGCGTAGCCAGTATAGAGAGCGATAACGAGTAACAGAATCGAAGCTCGAGCCAAAGCCGCAGCGATGGTTTTGGTAAGAGATGCAATGAGACGGAAGAGCATTGAGAAACTCAACGTCGTCACGAAGGACACCAAGAGGAAGAAGAAAAAGTGCCCGGCGTCTTGACGAAGGTTTCCCATCCAGTACATTGTCGTATTCATCATGATGGTGTTGAAGATCTTGTACGGTAGATCTACGACCATGGATGAGAGGGCCTCGGCGCTGGGGTGATACAAAGCATAGCGCGCGTGTTTCTCGACGATGTTTCGTTTGGCGTAGAGGGTCATGATCTCCAAGATGTTGTTGTAGGCGTTCATCAAAAGAATGAAGAAAATTAGTAGTCCACGCTTGAGAAAGGCTCCTGTGTCTTCGGGTAAGTTGTAGAAGATACTTCCGATGACAAGAGATTCGACGAGATTGCAGAGTAAAAGAGTCACCGTCACGCTAGGATCGGCTTTGAGCATCACCCAGCTTCGACCTAGAGTAAGTCTCATCTGCTCCATGTACGATAAGGTGAACGGTGATTTGATGCGCTGAGACTTTGACTGGTCTCTCTTCCTTGAGTCGACGAACTTTTCGTAGTGTTCACCTCCAAAGGGATGTCGCTCGATGTACTCATCCATCTCAGTGAGGAGATGCTGTCGATGGGCGCTGTCTTTCCAAGCTTGCGCGAACTCATCTGGTGATCGGGGGGCTTTGCCTTCGTATCCTTCGCGGATGATTCGTTCCTGGTGGCTAGTCATGGAGGTCAAGAAATCGGCTGTGGTTTGCTGTTCAGGACAGACGAAGCCTAGACCTTCGAAATAGGCCTTTGCTTCTTTGGTCTTGCCAAAGAAGATCTGTCTTCCTTGGTACAACACAAGTACTTTGTCGAACACCTGAAACAGTCAGTTGAAGTCCAATACAATACTTACTCAAGACTCACATCGTAAGCATCCTGAGACGCTTGGTAAATAGCCACAGCAGAAGTACACCCCATAACATCAGCCTGCGTTCTCAACGTCCGACAAAACTCAAGCGCATTAGCACTATCAAGACCTCTCGTGCTATTATCCCAACATTGAAGCGGCGAATAGCTCAATGCTGCCTCTGCAATCGTTACTCGTTTCCTCTCGCCTCCACTAACACCCCTCACAAAGTCGTCTCCCACGCGAGTATTCTTAGTGTGAGAGATTCCAAACATGGCCATCGTGACATCTCGTAGATGCTCTGCATATTCTCGCCGTGAGATACCTTCTGGGATATTCTTTGGGCAGCGAGCTCGCGCGGCGAAGTAGAGTGTGTCGCCTACTGTGAGATGCGCAAAGTGATGGTCAACTTCGGCTGTGTAAATGGCCTCGCCGCGAAACGCTGAGCGCATTTCTTCGGGTCTGATGCCCGAATAGTTGATCTCGGAGTTGTCGTCAATGTGGAATCCGTGTGTGTCGCCGGCGATGGTCTTGAGAAATGTTGAACAGCCTGAACCTGGGGGGCCAAGTACAGCCAGCATCTCTCCGCTCTGCACAACGCCCTCCAAATTTTGCAAGATATCGACTCTTCTTTGCTTATCATGCAGAAGCTTCTTGACCATGGTACCAGCCTCGAGAAAGATGTTGCCCACGCTCTTCTGGAAGTCTGTATCTGATCCAAAACCAAATACGTTCAGGTTCCGAAAGGCCACACCAGTTGTTCTAGGCGGGTTTCCTTCAGACGTATCAGTCCGTAGGTCATAGAATGCCTTTGCCCATTTTTTCGCATTGAAGCTTGAACTGCTGGGGTTCAATGGGCCGCTGGCCTGGGGGAAGAGAGTTCCTGGTGCAGCACTTGATCGCCTGGTGAGTTCTCGAGCCAGTTGTACTACTTCTTCATTGTGCTGATATTCGTCGTCTTCACTCATGGGAACTTCAGTGTTCTTCTCAGTGCAGACGTGTGTTGAACATGTTGAGCCGATGTCGTTGTGGTAGAATGGCTTGGGGGTACCAGCCCCAGAGCTGAGCTGTGGGCTGGTTGCCATTATGAATTGTCTTTGAAGATATAATTCTAGCGGGTGATTAACGGTTTATATGAATGGTAGTGAGGCTCAAATTAAAGTCAAGACCAACGATGGCTTAGCCGGTGCTTGTAGAACTGTTAAAGCTTGAAGAGTTTGAAGATATTTGAAAGAAGAACATTTCAGCAAACAATTGAGTATTTATTCGATGAAATATGAGTCAAGGACAAAGAAAATTAACTTATACAACCCCATAAAACCCGATGTTGGCTCGTCTAGGCATTCCCACAGTCTGTGGATCATTGAAGCAATTCGGACTTTGAAAGTCCGAAGGTCCAGGTGAGAACCCCAGACTTGGCACGGACTTTCGGACTCTTCCCTGTCAAGGTCTCTCGTAAATATACTCAAAGTGGTAAGTGGCGTTCACTCATGTCGAGTCCATCACCCAGAACCTGGGCAGACAACGTCCATTTTGAGTTTACTGCACCCCTGTGGCTTTGCATTGTTCTTCTTCATAGTGTGCTTTTACGTACTGGTTTTCTTCGTATTGTTCTGTACCCGACTGCGGGGGTAGATAAGACCGAATCTCCGCCATCGTCTGATCTTGGGACTCATCATATCAGCTTCATCTCGGACTTTTCTGTCAATTTGATCTTGAGGCTCTTCGACATGTCGTCGTCTTCCGGGGTAACCGGATCGGAACAACTCAATCGTCTTTCTGTAAGCCTCCCTTTCTCAACTGCCGAGCTGGGTATGACTCTGAGCCGCATCTAATTATGACTCCAGTGCAAGAGATGCAAGGAACGTAAAGTCCGATGCAATCGTGTTATGCCACAGTGTGGTCGTTGCAAGCCAAATGATCTAGAATGTGTGTACCCTGTTCGGGTCAAGAGGAGGTCTGCTCGGCCATTGATCGACCCAGCCCTGTGAGTAGTCTTGTTTCTGGCATTGAGTATTGGTCATTGACTCTTTCAGCTCGGCCGATGGCTCCAATGCTGCTCTGTCGACTATCCTTGATCGCCTGCAACGTCTTGAGGCACAGACTGCAGTTGGATCGTCGTCCACCAACGGCCAGTCGATACCAACACCCTCTGGCGATGGCTCAGAGGTGTCCTCCTCGCCAGTGGCTTTCAGCACTACTGGTCATGAGTCCAGTGCTTTGACGCCTCATAATTCTGACCATGAGATGGATGCTATGACCGTCCTGAAGGATGCAGTCGACCAAGTCCAGGAGCTGAGGAAGAGGTCGTTTGGATCGACAGCCATTACAAGTTCGATAGACATCCCCACAGACTTGGCCAAGACTTGGGTTGCCAGTACGTCTTCTCCGATGCAATCATTGATGTTGGCTGACGTTGTTAGACTACTTTCAGCACATGCCTGCTTGTATGTTCCTAGGCTTATTGGACAGGCGAATCATCGACTTGATTCCCGACATCATCAACCTACCACACATTCACGTTGATCCGGTCATTCTTGTCATATACTACAGCATAATGTATCATGGCTGCAGTCTAAAAGCAAGTAATGTTGCTTCGACCTCGAGCCTCGGATACATGAACTCGAGCTATCTAGGATGTTTACGTGCAGTACCCAGCTGGGAGCGAGAAGCATCGGGGACCATGACGGATCTAATCGCCGCTCTGTTCACAGTACGTCTCCATCACCACTCATCTCATGTGACCTAACCATGTATTCTAGAGTCGCGTGGCTGCTGAGTTCTTCGATTACGATCTTGCTTGGAAGATGTTCAAACACGCATGCGAATATTGCCAGACTCTAAACCTCCACAAGTTAGACTCAGATGAGAACAACACTTTTTTCAGTGAAGCCAAATGCGATAATGAGAGAAGAGGGTTCTGGGAAGTCATCCAGATTGATCTCTTCTACCGACTCATCCTCAATACCCCTCCCGTGATTACCAACGACATATGGAAAGTCAATTTACCATGGCTAGACCCTGATTCAGACCCATTACCGCAAGGCATGCAAACGATCGCATTCTTGGCCAGTTCAAGAGTCAGTCTCGTAATCGCTCGGTTCTTCGCTATGCTTGATGACCCAGAAAACACCACCAAGCCTGAAATTGTAGCTAAAACGGAAGACCTTTGTCGCGAGATGCAACAGATCTTCACCGAGTGGCAACTGGTAAGACATTGTAACACCATGTCAATCGCTTCTACTGACTTATAACAGATGGAATGGCTGGAAGGTGCTCAAGACAACGAACAAGATATCTGGGTGGTAGCCGATGTCATCCTGACAGGCTACACTTCCATCATCTACATGTTTCGCAAGATGGCTCTCCTCAACTCAACTTCTCCAAGACCCCCAACAACAGATTTAGACATCCCAGACTCTCCCATCGTGGAAGACGCAGCTCGCCGTCTTATCGCTGCTCTCAATCGGTTATTGGTGATATACCCTTACGGGGTAACAATGACAGCATTGTTTGGCGCATACAGATGCTTCGTCGCGTTTGCTTATCTGGCTAACACGATATTGCGAGCTGAAGATTCTCGCTCCTATATGACAGATATTAAAGCACTTGAACGGCTAAGCGATCAATCGACTTTACTGTGTAGAGGGAATAGGGATGTTATGCCGTTAGTGAAGGCCATGCAAAGCATTAATGAGGAGATACGGAAGAAACTGGGGAAACAGACCCCAAGGGGATGAATTCGTCCATACTAGGACGAACTTATGCCAGAGACAATATTCGAGAGCGGATGAAAAGTCTTTGGATTAATGATAATAATAAAGATATTAATACTAATCCCATGCCATCATGGCAAAAACATGGCTAACCTTTCTTTCACAAAAGCCCAATAATCAGCCGACCATATATCAGATAACTAGTCAATCGACTCCCTTATTCAACAAAGTCGGGAAACTCTCCCCTCTCAGCAAGACTCTTCGCACTCTGATAAGCAGTGGATTCAATGTCCTCCCACTTGGCAGTCGGGCCATTGACATAGAGACTCGCGTTCGCTCGGTGGTTCACGCATGGTTTATCCTGAACGTGGACCCATTCTTTCTTGACCTGTTGGATCTGGTTGCAGTTGGCTGTTTTCTGCTGGCGTCGAGAGTGGCAGGGCTCTTTGATGGCTAGGGTCCAGCAGTTGCACTTCCAGAGATAGATGTTCCAGTTGCACATTTTAGATGAGGGGGCTTTGGATTGATGAGATGGTTGGTTTTGGATATGCTAAAGCGTTTCTGGTGAGACAAGAGGGTTAGTTGGGGATGATGAGACGAGTGCCTTCGAAATCATGGGATGATTGGTCCCGGGGTGTTGAGATGAATACTCTCAAGATGTAGAAGGGGAGGAATAGAGATGAGGAAGCGAGTAGCCTTACCAAGAATAGATTCGTTGGAAGTGAAAGAGACGCTGGGTCTCGTCTGAACTCTTCTTAAGGAACCTCAGGTGAAATTCAGAAGCTTCGAGCCACTAGATTGCCTTGAAATTTAGAGACGAATGGTTTAGGTTCGCTGGGGTGAGGATAGGGATGAGATGTTTGAGTATCTTGTGAGTTGAGTTGAGACGAGATTTGTTCATGTAAATTTTAATTTACCATGAAATGATAACAACAGAGCTCCAATCCAGCATCCAGATCAACGCATACTTATAACCCCAAACAGAGCCTCAACTATATGCTTTCTTCCTTCCACTCCTTGTTGATAATTACTAAATGTTATGATTTGCCAGTTGGCACATGATAAGCATGGAAGTTTGCCATATTCATTTTCAAGCTGCCCTCTCGTACTCTGACCCATCATATCATACTGAAGTTCCGAGTGCGACGGTTTGTGTGCTGCTCTAGTATACTGATCGTGTCGTGTAATTCAATATCATGGTCCTGGGCTCTATCTTCGTCTTGAGCTTGAGGCTCTGTATAGGCATCAGCAACTACGTCAGCAAGAGCTTGATGGCCTTGAGAAACCTTCCTGACAATCTCGTAAGTCCTAAGGCAATCTCCCTGTGATTCTTAGAGCATATCTTCAGGGTGATTGCGTTCCTTAATTCAAATTGGTAAGAGTTCGGATATCCGTATCCCCTGACCAATGGGCTCCCATGTGAAGTTATCATGATAGCCAGACACCATGATTGAAACTCAACACCCATCAAGCTTAGTGATACGTCGGTGAAGTAGTTATAGGAACATTGTGTATGTATAGTTGTTTGTTAGTTGGTTGTTTTGTATAAAGTGCAAAGTCCTAAAGTGACTGAATGATTGGTTATGAGGTGAAAAGGCATAGCCCGCGGAACTCCGAGACCAAAACCAAAAATAATATCTTTCCCTTACACTGAAGACGGTATCACTGCTTCTGTAGTAGCATGCGTATAGTCAGACATCCATATTCATGAGCTTGCATTGTGTTATCGTGACATGCGGCATTCAGCTCCTGGACGGTTGCCTTTTTTCGAACTGCTTACCCTAAATTCCCTCCTGATCTGGAATTATTCTCGTCCCAACACGTCACGATATTGCTCACGAACAATGAATGTAGTACTCCGTAGTAAAATTGGTATTCTTATCTTCAAACGTCGTCTAGATTCAGTTTCATATTAAACCGAGTTCTAATGTTAGATCAAGTCCCCGCTCAAAAGCCAAGTGGACGAGTGACAATCTCCCTATTTCGGCTTTCAGGGGCTTCCACCCCCTGCAGCCACTGAGTGGAGAGCAGCCCACCTTGAACCGTGCCTCGGATCGGTGGGAGAGGTCCCTTTTTCTCAACACCACTAGCTCCATTGGATCTTACGCACCCCACGAAGGGCCACGACTGCATCAATTTCTCTACACGTGCGACTTGCTTTTATCTCTTCTCACGCTCGCTTTTTCGCATCAATTCAATTCTTGTCGTTTTGCTGCAATCACACTTCTTCTACGTACTCCGCCATGCGCTAAACAGCTCATCGCATTGACCCTGGACCACCGCCATCATGGGTCCTCTAGCTTTCTTGAGCAGTCTCTACGACCATGATACTCTCGACACACGATTCACTACCGCCTCTTCTACCCCCTACCAGAATGTTATCGAAGCGCGATTAGATCCGAGCATAAAGAAGGACTCTGCGGCGAAGGAGCGGAGCAGAGCGCAGCCGTCGAGATGGAAGACGCCCGAGTTCTTCCTTTACTATGCCGTCTTTGCTGTGGCCATTCCTTACATGTTCTGGATCACATACGATGTCTCTCGAGGTATATCTCTACCGCTAATCTTGTGCGACTCCAAGCTAACAAAGACCAGAAACTGATCCTCGATACCCCAAGTTTAAGCGATGGCTATCCCCGGGCTGGATTCCTGGACGACAGATCGACGTTTCCGATGCGCAATATGGTGTTTTCCGCGAGAATATGCCTTACATGGGCTCTCTGCTTCTTTTCCACCCGCTGCTGAGGAAGCTTTGGAACAAGTACAAGCCATTGCCTGAGCGAAGCCAGGGAGGACGTAACCGATTAGACCAGCGAGCATCATTCGATTTCCTTTTCGCATTCATATTCTTGTTCGCTCTACATGGACTTTCTGCGTTCAAGATCTTCTTCATCCTCTGGACCAATTTCCAGCTTGCGACCAAGCTTCCTCGACGATATGTTCCGGCCGCTACTTGGATCTTCAATATTGCAATCCTGTTCGCCAACGAATTGACCGAAGGATGGCGGTTCCGAGTTCTATTCAGCTTCATTTCACCCCCACAAATGGGCCTGTATAAGAACAAGATGAGACTCTTGAACTCGGATTTGATGAATTTGGGAGCTCGCATGGATAGCACATTCCAAGGAATCTTAGCACGCTGGGAGGTTCTCTTTAACATCACTATTCTACGTCTTATCAGTTTCAACTTGGACTACTACTGGAGTATTGATCGTGGCAACTCTAATGCGCTCGAGGTAAGTCATCATGTTGCTTAGGAGTTGGGAATTATTTCTGATCATGCTCTGATGCTTATAGAAGAAGCAATTGGACCCAGCAAACCTCTCCGAAAGAGATCGTGTTAGCATCTGTGCAGAACCCCGAGACTTTACCTTCCGCAACTATGTGGCATATGCAATCTATGCGCCGCTCTACTTGACAGGACCTATCCTCACATTCAACGACTACATCTCACAGTCGAAGTACCGAGCTGCCAGCGTCGAAACAAGCCGAACAATCCGATATGGTATCCGCTTCCTCTTGGTCCTGTTGTCAATGGAGGTCATCCTGCACTTTGACTGGGTTGGTGCGATCAGCAAAGGAAAGCCTGATTGGAGTTCGTACACGGCAGCACAATTGTCAATGCTGTCCTTCATGAATCTCCATATCATCTGGTTGAAGCTTCTGATCCCTTGGCGTATGTTCCGACTTTGGTCATTGGTTGATGGAATTGATCCGCCTGAAAACATGGTTCGTTGTGTGAGCAACAACTACAGCACACAGCTCTTCTGGAGGGCATGGCACCGTTCGTATAACCGCTGGTTGATCAGGTACATCTACGTTCCCTTGGGTGGCTCGTCGTTCCGTAACTGGCGGTCCACTGTGCGGTCCATTGTGACATTCCTGCTTGTATTCACGTTCGTGGCACTTTGGCACGACATTCAGCTCCGCCTGCTGATCTGGGGCTGGCTGATTGTTCTTTTCATGATACCTGAGTGGACTGCGGCGGCAATGTTTCCCAAGAGCAAGTGGGAGGACCGACCGACAGCATACCGCATGCTCTGCTGTGTAGGCAGCGTGGGTAACGTGCTCATGATGATTTCAGCCAACTTGGTTGGCTTCGCTGTTGGGCTGGACGGCTTGCAGAGCATCATCCAGAGCATTTTGCATGACTGGTCAGGTATGTGGCACATCGAGATTCTGTGGAAGCATATCACTAACACAAACACAAACAGGGCTTATTTTCCTTGTTACAGCGTGCTCTTGTTTGTTCGTTGGCATTCAGGTCATGTTTGAGATTCGTGAGTCAGAGAAGCGACGTGGACTTTTGGTAAAGTGCTAGACGGAGATTTTCTTAGAGGTAACGGCGTGACGGATGCATGGGCGTTGTACATATACTGTGATACTATTACTAGCATGAGGCTCAAAGATAGTGAATCATTTGGATGGCTATGAGCAAGAAAACATGAGGCTCAAAATACTGTTTAGACCGGAGCTGCTCATGCACAATTGGAAAGGTGTCTCGTGTACTTTGTGAAGGTTTCATTATTGTCATTAAGTATTACTAATTAACACCGGTTTGTAATATCTTCTGTTCTGGTTAAGGGTATCCTTGATGATCGCTTTGCTTGACTGAGAAATGCCCACACATGACGCCTTACGTTGCTCTCCAACATTCCGTGCTCCCAACAATTATGATAGGCAAGCTTAATACACCCTGTCCTGCGCTTCGGGGTGGTTTCCGATAGCGTATTTGTTACCAGAGGAAGCCAGCTCAATGTCGTTGGTGTCGGCAGGCTGCTGCGCAAACTTGCCATCCATACCAAGCTTCGTCTCCGTCAACCACCGTCGAACCCAGATGACGCCCCAGACAATGCAAAAGATGATGACGATTCCGACCGCTATGCCGAGAATGTATCCCGCCACAATGCCTCGTCCGCCCACCTCTGTATGGTCCAGGAAGTCGTATACGTAGAAACCCTGGGTCGCGTAGGTGAGGTACGCAAGGGCAAGGTACAGCGCAAGAATGAAGATCAGCCACACGATGTGTATCCATTCAGGGGGGTTCGTTCGGGGAATGACGATTTCGAAGAGCGCAAACAGGCTGTTCAAGCCGTGCTGGCTGATGTTGCTCCAGGCGTTAAACTTCACAGGAAACCAAGGCCCTTCGTACAGAACCACCCAGTATACTATCGTTACGAGGAACGGATACGTGACGATGGTCGAGTAGAACAGCGCGTGAAGCGCCTGCAGCGGCCGCGGGAGCTTATCGAGCAATGCCCGGCCTCGAAGAGCGTACGTGGCGGTATGAACAGCCGCGACAGCAAAGTAGAAAGCGATGCCCCAGTACGTCAAGATGGTGAAGTAGCTGAAGGACCAGCGGACGGTCCAACAGCCGCCGAGTACGTCGTGCGTGCATTCCCAACCGATGATGAAGAATCGCGTAACGAAAGCGTATAAGCTGATGACAGCACGGAAAGCGAAGAGAAGCCACGGGCTCAGGAGCCAGGATGTTTCGAAGCGATTGGAAGGATCCCAGAGATCGTGACCGAACCTAAAGGGGTTCTTGATTGTGAACCTAAAGAGATTCTTGATGGCCATTCTTTGATTATTATTATTATTATTTCGGCGTAGGGAGAAGCGAATGACGATTAGGTGCGTTGTGTTGGGTGTAAAACCCTGCGCGCAGTTCAGCTGGAGCTGAGGTGATGATATTTTCCCCTGCCCCCCAAGGGATGTGGCCTATGGTGACAAGGAGGTTTAGCCTGATCGGGCAGTTATCGCCATGAAGAGCTTCACTTGCGGAAATTCATATAAAATTGCACTTGAGAGTCTTGCAGATATCGCCAATCTCAAATCTTAACTTTGTTATTACTCCGTGAGTGCACTCTCCGAGATATTCGGAGGTCATATCGTATCCTGTGCCATGTTCGTCTGCTGATGGAAGCCATAATACATGGCGCAGCTAGTCCAAGCTGTGGCTTTGCTCATAAGACACTCCGGACTCCCTAAGAGTAGGCTCTTTTATGAAAGGATTAGTGAAGATTAGAAGAATGTGCCTAAAATAGGTCCGCGTTGTGTTGTGTTCTTGTGATTTGTCGTAAGAATATCTCTTGTGGCGTTTTCATCTAGAAATGGGGAGAGAGAATTAGGTGTCAATTGTGACTAGGTAGCTATCTTCTGTACATTCAGACTAGCATTATCACATCTTTTCGGCAGTCTCAAGACTCCAAGCATAGGTACTCCATGATTCAGTACGGAAGCATACATCCAGCTATCACAGATTCAATTCAGCCTGCAATCTCGTATATTACAGTATTTATCAGAGATGAGATGAAGTTGTATACTCTAAACGGAAGCTCCCGTCAGATCAACGGCCTGACAACGGACAACGCCATTAGCGCTTGCTACTGAACTCTATTAAACTGCCGATAACAGGAAGTTCCATGAATTGGCTTGTAGTATATCTGATACGAGGCCATGAGGGTCATGGCCCCTGAACAAGCATAACCCAAGAAATTCTCCTTCGAGTTATTGCCGTGGAAGAAACTCGACTGGAATGTCGGTCAGCGATTGAGTTTTTTGAGTTTGATATTGAGTGGGCAGCAATTCCCGAAGGTCTCCAGCTGAATGGGATTGCTTCTTCCCGGATGCTGGTCCAGTTGATGAGCCGTGCATTCTGTAGGACCCTTGCCTGTCGCCTGTGCAGCCCTGTTAGGGTTGTGTATCTTGATGGCTGAGACCTGTGATCCTTTAGCATTCCTCAGGTCTACTGAACCTCGAAGGCTGCAATTCTCCTCCGATGAGACACCCAATGGCGATATCAAAGATCGAATCGCAAGACCTCTGAGGCGCTGTATCCACAAATCATTCAACTTTTACCAGTTCCCCCGTTTAGAGTCGAGTTATTGGCTGAGGGGCCCGACCAGCGTAACACGCAACATGGGGCCTCAGATACGTGCCCCTGAACTAGAATCGGCCAGGACAGGTAAATCGTGTTGCAGCCTCCGTTAATATCGTGACTTTAACGAGGCAATTTCAATGTCTGCAATTGTCAGGCGCTTTACATCGATAGACCAGAAAATTAGCCTTTTGATCGGCTTGGCGGGATGGCGACATTGTCGATAGGGCGAAGCGCGGTAAGCTACGAATATATCATCGAGGTATGCAAATAGGTCTTATTGTCTTGACGTTTTACAAGTGATTGGCCTGTCTTTGTTCTGCTCTTATGTACATATGTATGTCGCAGCGTGGCTATTATAAGCCGCCCGTTGAAAGGGCCACGCCAGCTTCTGCAAGCCAAAAAGGCTTGGTAACAAGGGAAAGTGGGAGGTTTCGAGGTCTAGAACTATTGATCGGCGCTGATTTTGGGCTTGCTACGATTTCCGTGTTGATCAGGTTTGCCCAATGCACCGAACCTGCGAACGTTGTCCTGTAGGGCTGCAAATTGAAAACAGAGCCTTGCTGCCAACGACTCCGTGTATTTCCCTGATATCTCCCTCTTGCGCCTTTAATAATACATGAGTAAGGGACCTCATTTCTTGTCATGATTGCAAATACCATGGATGTTTAATGTACTTATCATGTGGCAACAGCGTTAACCACTACCAGCGTTAGCCAGGTACACATCGAGTTTATCGTCTATTCCGCGGATTCCATCGAGACTTTCAGCCGCCCACTTCGGGCTTGAACTAGCCACAGAGGATAACGTGTTCACCGTGTTCAACCTCTTTGCCTCGAGTGATTGGGTCATCGACAATTAATAGATTCAGCGCAATTAATGTTTCCCCATCGGCGAATATTCCAATTGCAAAATCTCATATCAAAGAATATCCAGTCAATCCACTCAGAGCCCAACTGCAGCCCAGTCCAGTAGAGCCCCTACTGTTGCAGTGGGCCAATCCCGGGGCCTTTTTTCAGGGGGCGTCTAGGGCGTCAAGGCCTGGCCAGGAACTGGCAGGGGGCGGCGCGATGGTACCTGGACTTTAGCGGCTGCTAGTGGTTGCGCTGTTCGCCAAGAGAACCCGGCCCCGTTGTTGATGGGTGGCTGCTGCTGGCGTGGTTCAGAGTCAGGGGAGGCCCAGAGACACGGGAACAGCACAAGACGAGACAAGCAGAGCAAGACAAGACAGGATTTGTTACTGGTCACAGGCTAACGATGGAGAAGGAGGCGAAGCCCAAACAGAATGGTAACCTACCTACGGTACCTAGGTGAGGAAGGTAGCTTCAGTGAGTGAACCACTGATGAGGAGGACATATCGCAGGGCATCGACCGATTCATGATTCTCCCTCATCTCGACTTCGGGCAGATAATTAATTAATTACCTACCTTCCAACAACGACCATCCTCGCTGCAACTAGCGGACCCTTCAGCGCTTCCATTCTTTTTGTGGACTCTACAGTACGCCTACCCCGGATTGTCAACCCGAACCCCCCTCCACAGCCAACAGCAACAATTACGCTTGGCTCTGGGCGGCCTTTTGTAGTAGCTTTTAGGTCCCAGTCCCTGATCTGATCAGCTGATGATCTCTCCCCTTTGAAGACCTGCGCTACAGATAGAGCTGCGACCTCTTTCCAGCTCCCACTCTCTCCCGCAGATCTCTAACTTACTTGGTTTTGCGATTCAACGTTCAACGTCCATCTCCGTTGCATCGCTGTTGTTACACCATCCGACTCGACTTCAATAACCGTGACTCATATTTTCCATATTTTTCTGGTGCCATGGCTGTCTCTGTCGCCTGAATTACGGCTCTAGGCGGCGCTTCCACGATGCGATAGATTCAGCCCCCTCCTTTGTCTCCAACTACTTCCACTCGTTGCTCGATATCTCACGCTGTACCACATCGTCTTACGCGCATATTCGCCCAACCTCATTCTCGATTCGAGTCGCACCGACGTTTCCAACGCCTCCTCCTTGGCTACGCGCCTTTGTGCTTCCCATAAAAATCCCCTTTAGGAGGCTTGCCTGTAACCACTCACATCCGCCGCCTCCATGATGACCTCGGCCATTAGGCCTTCGTCACAAGTGTCTATTTCGGGCAGTGGCACCACTACCACCATGGCCGCCAGCCAGCTTCAACCGTTAACGTATGACGGGGGTGAGCTACGAATCGTCCTTGTGCCAACATCCGATGATGGAAACGACGCTTCAGAACATGACATTGGAGGATCAGAGGTCGACCGCCGTTTTTCGTCCGACAGTTATAGATCATATAGAGCGCCGAACCAATCCATTCCGACACATCCTATCCCGTCTCTACAGGATGCCTTCGCCGAATCTCTGGACGAAGTCACATCCGAGACCGAAGGACCCGGTAAACCTAAATTGCGAGAACTCGATGCACAAGGCCGTCGGGGAAGATTATTAGAACAGGCTGCTGAGGACGAACCATTCGACACATTATGGCGTTATCGACCTGGACAGCAACAGCATGAGATGTACAAACTCATCTCACAAATTACATTTGGTGTATACCTCTTGCTCAATAGTTTGGCTGCCGATAATGGTCAAGTCGTGACCATTCTTCAAGGCCATATTGATGAGGTTGATGAGTTTCTCGAGGTGATGCTTGAAGACTTTGCACAGGCTCACAAGGATCTCACAGAGCGCATCGCTCTTCTTCAGCTTCCCATGGCCAACAGACAAGCCTTCGAAAACATGCTTGAAGATCGGGCCTTCAGGGCAAAGATTCTTGCTGGGAATGAGAGGATCGATCATATCCTGGCGCGAACCAATGCTGCCATGAAGCAATGGGACGACGATATTGATGCTGGACTTCGTTCTAGTGAAGCCTTTATGGAATGGCTCAATGAACACAAGAATATTAAATGGCCAGAGTCCGAGCCTGATCTGGACAGTATTTACCGGGCTATGAAGGGCAACGCTGATGGCTGGCTCAACACTTTCGATGACTTGAACAATCAGGCACAGGATCTGAACGGATTGGTTATTAAACTCATGACTATCGTGGCTGAAATGGAGAAGACGGCTGGTGAAGTTAGCCGCAAAACATGGGTAAGTTGGTTTCAGCCTTGCTTCTTTTCTTTGCTAACGTACTGAAAGGCGACTATCCCTCCGTTCACTATCCCTGTGGACGAGCCAAAGTCTGAAGAGCCTGCTCAAGTCTCCTCTCCATCGTCAAGGTCCAATACGAAATCGCTTACGCCCGTGGCCAGCATTCGTAGTGGTGAGAGCCATCGTGCATCTCACATGACGCAAGGCGATCCCGAAGTGAATACTCTCAGTGATTTCCCTCTTCCTGGGGGCACACCCCTACTACCACCAACGACATACCAACGCGCGAGCTTTAAACCTTCCCCGAACCTGAGCACCTCGACTTCATCACCTAGGCCCAATATCAGCGCGAGCGTGTCGCCCTCATCTTCTGGACCCAACCTCAGTACTACATCCCCATCATCTGGCGCGACTACTCCCAGGGCGTCTGTTGCAGGTGATTCAAAACAGCCAGAGAGTGATGAACCTGATAACAGTGATGCAAATAGCGGCTTCGACGATGGGCCTTTGTATATCCTTCAACCCAAGGTCTACACCCCAAAATCCGCCGCAGCTCCTGTGGCTCCAGGCCCTGAGACGCCTCGTTTCGAAGAAAAGAGTCAAAGACGAACTATAACACCCTCTACTATACATATACCTGCTCCCGAAGAAGTTGAGGAACAGACTCATAGACGAACGCTCACCCAGACTGTTCAGGATGCAATGGGACTGCAGAAGCGAACCTCATTGCGACAACGAGTCTCGCTGAAGAAGAACCCACCTGAGTCGATTCACATCCCTCCACGCACCTACGCCGAGCCACCAGCCAGCCGCCCATCTCCCTCTAATACCGCACCCCGTACGGGTAGATCTCATGCGCCTGATTACACCCTTGGCTCTGATCTTGAAGTACAGCAGCCTCATCGACTTCCTCGGGCAATCTCACATGCAGACTTCTCATCAACTCAACCCCATGTTCCTGTGATGCCTTCACCTCACTCTGAGCATCATCAATTTTATCATAATACAATCCCTGTCCGTGCATCGCCTCATTCTCCTCTACAGCAGAGACCTCATACTGCCGGCCCAGCAGATGTCCAATATCGCCCCTCAGGATACTTCCAAGGTCATCAACGTAATCAGCCTTCCCGAATGGGTGGTATGAGTACTCTTAGCAGTGTTACAACAGCGACCTACGATGATGCCGCAACTGTCACTTCACGAGCTACTACCCAGGCCGGAGGAAAGCGAGTTAAGAAGAAGAAGAGTGCATTTGGATGGCTTAAGAAGGCATTCAGTCTCGATGAGGATGAAAAGGCGGATTACGAAGCACGCAAAGCCATGCAATATCAGAACCAATACAATAATCAGTATTACGAGGGACACAGTCCCAAGTTCTTGGATGGAAAGAGAATCCGGTAATATGGGCAGATGAGGGATTCTGGATATTTGAGCTTTTGACGCGTTTGAAAACTCGATCAAAAGTGTCTCCTATTTCACGCAAAACTTCATTTGCGAATTGATACCCGGCGACGACGCTCGCCTGATTTTGCGCATAAGCGTTCCTCACTCATTTACTTTGTCACTTTGGATGCTCTCAGCATTACAGCACAGCATCTGCACATCTTTTGGAAATATCATTGATGGCATCACATTCCTACGAAATTTTTCTTTATACTTGGCATGCCAGATTCTTCGGCCAGCGATGAAGGCGTTATCTGGTTTGGGCACTACGGTTAGGAAGATGCTTAATCTATCTTGTATCTTCATGTTTTTTAGGACGGATTTGGCTATGGCCATTTGATGGAAGGGATGAAGTTGGATGTTGCTGAAGGATCTATAAAAGAGTTAAAGCCTGAAATGTCACGATGATGGCAATATCAGTATATTGCAAATTTACGTATCAATGACCACAAATCAGCCTCAAAATGAACGTCTGGAAGTGAAATATTTGCTGCGAATATGTGAGTTCCGACGTGAAGATGGCTGATATATTTACTTTGCTATGGCAGGATTGAACTCGTATACTCATATGTTTGTAATAATCTATGCTTCTAAATGCAGACCCCACCAATGTCATTCAGCATATCTCTTGTGGCCAACTATGCAATATGTTATTCACTAAACCCATAACTCTTGACACGGCTAAAGAAGAATGGCTTATCGTTCTTCAAGCCAAACTCTCCCCAGTCATCCGTCAACTTATTGTAACTGTAGAAGCCACGCCAGATAAGCTTATTGTTACGGGACCCCTTGCCAGCACTTCGCATAGAGAGGTCCATGCGATACATGTACTTGGATCCTACGCCTTCGGTCTCAATGAACACATCACCTTCTGGATCACGGTCTCGGTCATGCTTGCCAGTGGCTGGACCAGGCCGGTCTGTGTCAGAGCCTTCATCACGGTCAGCGGCGGTGGACAGGCGCCAGCGACCGCGAAGGGCGAGTGCCATGACGGCGGAGGGGAGATGGGGCTGTGCAACACCACGATGAACGTTGAGTTCTTCGCGAGTCAAGTGGTGTACGACATCTGCGGGTTCGGAAGTGCTGAGAAGGCTGATGAGTGTGCCGTCGCGGAAGAAACGGAGGTATCGATAGTAAGTGACGATATGTATGGGACTGCCCCACGTAGGCTGGTTAGTAGAGGCTTGTCCAGTGCGTACATAGTTGACTGTGGATATATAGCAGCCATTGAAACGAATTCGCGGTCGTGAGCGCAACAGTTGCTTCCAGGTTGGATACACAGAGGGTATGAGAGACTCCGTGAAGGCGATATTGGCATCGCGTCTGCGTTGCGCAAGCTCAGAGGGGCTGATTACGAAACCGTCCTGAATCTCAGGGCCTTCTTGTTCCTCCTCTGGCAGGTCGTCCCACTCAACGCCCTTTTCGAAACGGTATATCTGTGAGCTGAAACCGACTTCTGAACCAAGGGCTACACGGCGCCAGATGCGCTGTTCTGAAGCAACGAGGTATGCGAGACGCTTGCACACGCGGGATAACCGGGCGAAGTCTCCGACATCTGTGATTGCAACGTCGCGGAGGATGTGGATGAGGATCTCATCGGGAAGATCGGCTATAGGACATGGTGGCTCGGGCATGCCCTCGATGGGAGGAGGGGCAGGCTCAATTTTTAACCCGGAGAAGCTGGCTATGAGTTCGCCTATGGGTAGAGGCTTTGCTTCTACAACTTCTTCTGGTTTGGGAGGTTGAGTGGCCTCTGGTGCTGATGCTTTAGTAGCTGTTGGCGACACGGGCCGCGGCGCTGTCTTTTGGGGGAAGTGCTTCTCACGATATCTCCGATCAACACCATTGTCAAGCTGTAGATGAGTTAGTAGCGTTTCTAGTGAGTTGGACTAAGATCACATACTCTGTAAGCCTTGCGGTAAAGCTTGAGACTATCACCCATATTACCCTGTTCCTCCTTATGCATCGCCTCCTCAAAATGGTCCAGAGCAGAAACGAGTTTCTTTCCCTTCCGATCATGATGAATATCCTGTGGTGCTTGAGCTATAGGTTCATCTTGGTCGAAAGCACGGCTTTGCACATAATCATCATCACCGTCATCCACTGGCGCAGGTACATGCTTATGTGGCAATGATGAGATAGGACCATGACGAGGTCGTCTTGACGGTCCAGCCGGTGCCTCAGCAGTTTCCGGGTGTTCATTCCTCGTCCTTAGATCTGAGATCCATTTCTGTCGGAAAGACTCGAGTTCAGAGTCGAGCTCTTTTGTGTTTGATGTCATGATGCTTTTCTTGTCCGTTATGTCCGAAGTTTATCTTAGAAGCGGTGGGGTATTTATTACAATGAATTCATTATCACGTTGGAGGCTATAAAGAGCAGATGTTCGCCGATTGAGTCAAGGTGAGAAT
Organism: Fusarium brevicatenulatum; assembly: GCA_013363135.1. NCBI lineage: Eukaryota > Fungi > Ascomycota > Sordariomycetes > Hypocreales > Nectriaceae > Fusarium > Fusarium brevicatenulatum. Next base: position 47,311 of record JABEEJ010000635.1, read on the forward strand.
GGGGGAAATTGATTAGGGGCAATTTGAAGGTAATTGATGATAAGTCGTGATGGATGATGCAAAGAGCACGAATAGAATACTGTGGTTCGCCGGCCGAGTCATAGTGGGCGATCGATTACGGTGGATGGATTCGGTTAGTGTGGTCAAGAGACGGTGAATGGGCATTACAAATCCAAACGGTTGATCAATACAGAAACGATGTTGAGTGCCGTGTGAAAGTAAACAGATGCATTGCAATTACCAGGCCACTCAGCATTTAAATCGGTTCGAGCATTTAGATAACCGCGGGGTTCTGGTGACAGTGCAGTCAAATATCATACCAAAATGCTTCCCTGGTGCTTATTAGCATACCCTATAGTTAAACATGTTATTGTTTGTGCTCGCGTCTTATCTCGTAGGTAGTTGAGCTTATCGTAACTACTGGTTCTTGAAATTGATATGTATATAAATCCTTAGTAGAGTGAGACTGTGATAAGTATCAGTTACTTACTGCTAGTATTAAAGCGTTGAGTTGACGTGGTTGAAGTCCCTTCTAATTGTCCATCAGCCCGCGGTAGCCTCATATCAATAGACCTACATCCTCAATTGATAAGGAATCTGTCGATCAAGAAATCTCGAATCCGCTCTTGAGAATATACCAGGCAGCAATTGGTGCCGCTACTCTCATTCCTTGGAATTGATCGAGAAATTTGAGATGATCGCTTTGTAATCCCCAGTCTTCAGCGTCATCGAGCGTCATGCCAACGTTGTATTACAGACGATATAAGAGCTCACATTGGGCACATGAAAAGAGATAACTCGTCATTCAAAGAAACACAAAGAGACTCTTATCAAGAAACTTACTATAACGATTATCGAAATGGACCGTGCCTTTTATACAGCTTCTCTCGACAATGGTGTCAGCATCGCCTATACTGATACCAAGCCTGATGGGAACGAGAAAGGCGTTGTGGTCTTGATACATGGTTTCCCTCAGACTTCATATCAATTTCGAAAAGTTATTGGTCCTATTTCCTCCGCCGGGTAAGTCATATAGACCAACAACATGTCCAATACTCATGCCTCTCAGATATCGTGTGATCACCCCAGATTATCGTGGAGCTGGATACTCGCACAGAACTCAGACAGGCTTCACCAAGACAGCCATGGCATCCGATATCCTGAAACTCCTTGACCATCTCTGTATCAAAGATCCAGCCCACATCGTTGGTCATGACATCGGCGGTATGATAGCGTATACATTTGCTTCACGATATTCCGATCGCACAGCATCTGTCATCTGGGGAGAATGTCCCCTCCCAGGAACTCAAGCTCACGAGGATACCTGGAAAATACACGGGGTTCAGCACTTCCACTTCTGGTTCCACCAAGTTCTCGATCTCCCCGAAGCTCTCGTCTCAGGCAGAGAGGAGATCTACCTCGGCCACTTCTACGACAAATACTCGTACAACTCATCGGCAATTACCCAGGAAGACTTGAACTACTATGCCAAGATGTTTAGTCGTCCAGGTGCTCTACGCTGTGGCTTCAATATCTATAGAGAGTTTGGGAAAGATTCGGAGGAGAATCGTGAGTGGGTTGCCAAGCATGGGAAATGTAAAGTGAGGGCTTTGGGTCTTAATGGCGGGATGAACCAGTTCAGTGAGATGGCTGAGCAGATGATGGGAGAAGTTCATGAAAAGGGGACTTTTAGTGTTGCTTCGGTGCCTGAAAGTGGGCATTGGATTGCAGAGGAGAATCCTGAAGGGTTTGTGAAGGCGGTGCTTGAGTTTGTTGGCAAGGAGTAGTCAATGTGAGGTCGGGGGGGAAGAAAACCGAGGCCATCGATCCTAAATTATATAAAGACTTAGGTAACTTAGGATAAGTTTAGGATATATTTTACTAAGTTTATTTGAATACCTTACCTACTTATATTGAGGTCTGATGCTTTCTTGCTCCCCGAAGCCAATGCCTTGGAGGAAGATTGATAATGAGAGATTGATAATCTTATCACATCGATCAGCAGCCAAGTGTGCTTTACGTTATACTCCACAATATCTTCTCCTTGTCTTGAGAAAATGCTATTGTGACAGATTATAGCTTAAGCAAATAGAATAATTAGATTTCTGATTTTAAGAGTTCTGAGATTCGATTCATTCATCATTTTGTCAATTACAATACGCATTCTTGATCCCTGAGCCACTGACATAGCTCACTGAATCTCTGGCAACCCTTTTGTCCAAGAGATATGCATCGAACCAATCAAACCCCTCCGTGGCATCATGCTACGGAAATCTGCGGCTCTCACAAAGCCCAAGAAAAGCAGGTGACGGCTAACAATGACCGCATACCCACGGTACGTACCTCACAAGGCGCAAACCGTTTTTTGGTGCACCAATCCCCGATGCTCCGACCCCGGGCTTAGGTAGCAAAACAATGGGGGGCGATATCGCCATAATTTTTTTGTTTATTTGCTTGGTAAGAAGTAAATGCGATAAGACCATTAAAGAGAAAACGGTACAGGGCAATTACAAAATAAGAAGAGAGCATCGTTAATTGGCTTCTCCTCTTTCTGGGTCGCACTATTAAAGCGCAATTTGATAGAGTGCGATACTAGCCGACCGACCGACAGACCGAATCGTTTTTCTCCTACTCCGGCCGGCCTCGGGGATTTCGTCCGGGGAGTCTGTCTTTTTCTTTTTAATTCCACAGCAAAAGACACTTTTTATCAATCAACTTTCGGCATTCAACTTCCAGGACGGAACTCTAAAAAAAATAAATGTCAACATCGCAAACATAACGTCTCATCGATTGGTTTGTTCAGGGCCAAAAGGGTGCTTTTTTCTCTGCCATAGATCGCCACTACTGCGAAACCTCTCCACCAAAGACCGCTACCATCGAGTCATCGTCATCGACACCTCAGCTTGCCTTTTCCTTATATCGACAACCTACACATATCTACTGCTCCTTCTTCCTCCTTGAGTTTCCAGTACTCTTCGTTCTCATCGGACTTTGATCTAATCCTCTCGCCAATTGCTCGACCATGAACTGAGGAGAATACGTATATACTCGACTTACCCCAATAATGGCCACTGTCGGCACAAATCGCCCCAGTGGCTACGACCACCACCACCACAATCACCACCAGAACCCCCTCCAAGCCGATGACGAGTTTTCGCTACGACATATGATGGATGCTGAACCAACGGGCCCCAACGACGGGAGGGATATTCTCAGTGGGAGTAAATCGATACCGGCGGCGGGAGCTGGGGGTAGCAATAATGGAGTTGTTGATATCACAGCGACGCAGAAGATGGTGTCGGCCATGTCGGGCAGTTTATTAACGTCATTACTTGGTAGGTATCTCTCTTCATCCTGGATCTGGTTTATGCTAACCAACGTTGTACAGTTACGCCCCTCGACGTCGTTCGCGTGCGACTTCAGTCGCAAAAGGTTCCTCGATCGACCGTCGATTTCTCTAAACTCGCAATCACTACCACCTCGCTCTCCCCCGCTCAAACCGCCGAACTCGGTATCACATCCTGCTGCCGCGAGGTCTTCTTCTCCGGAGGCAACGCCGAATTCTGCCTCGCTGCGCCTAGGATAGACGGTATCGTCGCGCCTCCAGCACCCGCCGAATGTGCCGTTGAAGAGGTGCAACGCCGAACCTTCAGCTCTACCTTTGACGGTCTGCGAAAGATTGCCCGCAATGAGGGCGTTACGACTCTCTGGCGAGGACTATCGCCCACGCTTGTCATGGCTATCCCATCGAATATTATTTACTTCACCGGTTACGATTATTTGCGATTTAACCCGAAGAGTCCATTTTCGCATTTCTCTGATACCTCGGCACCTTTGACTGCTGGCTCAGCTGCTCGTGTCCTAGCAGCCACCGCCGTGAGCCCGATCGAACTTGTCAAGACGCGAATGCAGGCCGCTCATGGAGCATCAACGACAAATCACCTTGTGGAGGCTTTCGAGAGTGTGAAGGAGATGGTGGGGTCACATGGATATACTGCGCTGTGGAGAGGCTTGACATTGACCCTTTGGCGAGATGTCCCCTTCTCGGGTCTTTACTGGTGGGGATACGAGTCGATACGATCAAGACTGACGGATTATCGTGAGCAACGCCATGGCCACTCACTGCCATTGGAGGAGGACCTGTCCGAAGCAAGGAGACGATCGCAGGTGCAGGAGAACCACACCGAAACCTTTGTGGATGCCTTCACAGCTGGTGCTCTGTCCGGAGCTTTCGCATCTTTCGTCACAACACCTTTCGACGTCGGAAAGACACGAACGCAGATCTACCAGGACAGCTCCAAAAAGGCCAAGCAAGGCAGTGCCAGCGCAGTAGCAGCCCCCGAGGAGCGCAGTATGGTACGCCTCCTCTGGCACATCTTCAAGACTGAAGGAGCCTCAGGACTATGGAAGGGATGGATCCCACGAACCCTCAAGGTTGCACCAGCATGCGCCATCATGATCAGCAGCTACGAGGTAGGCAAGCGAGCGTTCCGCGGAGTCAACGAGCGACATCTTCACAGCTCCAACGAACGTTCGTGATGAAAACGAACAGGATGGATAGGATGGAAAAAGGAAATACCCCCAAAATAACGGAGAGGAAATAGATGAATTTGGCGTTATAGGGGAGGAGGCGAAACAAGAACTCTTCTCCTTGGAATTGGCAATTGCTGTTGCGATTGGCTTTTGCGTATTCTTGATGATAGACGGAGCACTGTACCAAATATGAGCGATAGATAATAATTGTAAAGTATATGTAAGATCAGAGATGCCAGCATCATGGGATGTCCTCACTTAGGTGACGGTTGATAGCATAGTGCTCTGATGTATTTAGAGTGTGACTACCGATGATATGAGACTACTAGACGTATAATATCAAGAATCTATCAATATTGACGGCATCCAATGCAGTTCTTTTCTTGCGAGTCTGAAGTTCTGGACATCTGAGCCCAAAGTTGGGCAATATTCAGTTATCGAGGCCGCCATTCACAGCGAAAAGTGGGACTTTGAAGACTTCAATCTTCAACATTTGGGTCTCAATATCACCGAACTTGAACGAATATCTGCCTAAGGATAATAGTGATCAATTTGAAATTTCAAGGTACGCTTGAATAGGATAATGCCTTCAGCATTCAGTCCTCAGGCTGTCACGCTAGACGATACTTCGAACTCATCAAATCCTTCACACACCATCCACAAACTCACTAACACTCATCATAGCAATCATGTACACACTTAACTACGCCGACGGTCTCTCCCTCGGCAGAGATGTTTACGTCCTCGGCATACACAGAACATCCGTTGGTCTCGCTTCCATCTCATCAGACCAGTTCCTCTCTGTTCTCGACCCGACTCGTCTCTCAGCAGGTCCTCAGCGTCGTCTGCCCACCCAGCACGGTAACTTGACCACATTGCAGGTGTTTGATAGCAATGCTTCGATTGTGTGCACTGCTGGTGAGAATGGAACTGTTGGTGTGTGGGATTTGAGACAGGGTGCGAATGTTGTGCAGTTTCAAGGTGAGTTACATATAGGAGTGAAGTAGTTAGTATGAGAGTTGCTGATTGTGAGCGTAGCTAGCCAAGCACCTATTCTATCTATGGCTTGCAGTCTTGACACACAGACTATCGCCGTAGGAACAGAACTCCAAAACCACACAGCATCCATCCATCTCTGGTAAGCACCCTCCCTACTACTCAAAGCTCGTCTCTAACAATCCCAGGGACGTGCGCTCAACACCATCATCCAAAGCACACTACCAAGAAGTCCACAGCGACGACGTAACAGACCTATCCTTCAACCCCTCCAACCCAGCTCTTCTCCTCTCCGGCTCAACAGACGGTCTCGTCAACGTGTACGACACACGCGTTGCAGATGAAGACGATCTCACAGTGCAGACCTGCAACGTCGACGCTTCTATTCACCGCGCCGCATGGCTCTCAGCGACAGAAGTAGCTGCTCTCTCTCACGATGAGCGCTGTGCTCTTTATGATGTTAGCGAGGAGCGCGCGAATGGTGATGCTGTGCAGGACTTTGGCGATATGAGGTCTGTTCTGGGATGTCAGTACGTTGCTGATATTACGCCCAAGATGGATGGTAGTGGAGCTATTCTGGGTGCTGGAGCTCAAGAGTAAGAACTACACTTCCCCTTTTGTGAAACAGATGCTAACGTTATGTAGTAAGCAAGGATTTGAGCTTGTCTTTCTTGCTAAGAACCCCAATGGCGAGGGATGGGCGCTGGATCGGGAGAACAGTGTTGGCTTGCCTGGTGCTCATGGGGAGGAGATTGTAAGGTCTTTCTGCTTCTTTGACGAGGCCCATGTGGTGTATACTGCCGGTGAGGATGGAAATGTCAAGGCTTGGAGGCCTAATTAAGGAAAGAACATGACGATAAAACGAATAAACAACGGAGCGATCAAATTATGCAATATGGCTGTGCTTTTGACATATCCTGGCTGAGGACTTAATATTAAGAAATCATAGATTTGTCTCAGGAATAGCGCTGAATCATGAGGAGTAGTATTTGCTGTCCAAGATGCAATTTCATTATATATTATTTGACGTGAGCCCTTGGCTGCATAAGCTTCGACCAAAGCACATGTATCTGTTTTCAAGTAAGAGAAGTAGTCTCCATTGACCCAGGCATCCGAGTCCGCCTGGCTTTTGAATTCATGAATATTGAGCCAGCAGTTGATGGTCTTTGCTGAGACAAGGCGTTAGCCAAAAGCACCAGGAACCGTAGACATCCATACTCACAAGAGCATCTGCTTCTAAGCCATGAATATCCCTGGTTTCTTTCTTCCATGACTTTCATACCCTCAACTAAACTTATCATGCTTGCTCTTCACCTTAATCTCCAACAACGCCTCATGATAATCGCCCTCCCTCCTCGCCCTCTTCAACCTCCTAACCTCATCCTCGTCCAACCTCCTCCCCGCTGCCTCCTCCAACTCCCTCCGACTAATCTTCGCCAACGCCTTCTCCTCCTTCGACGCGCGCAGCTTGGGCTTGAAACGTGCCTGCATTCTTATCCTGAACGTTGTGTCGAACGAGATATCATCTGCGTCGCCGCGCACGTCTACGGTTTTGGAAGAGGCTTTGCTGGGTGCTTTTATGGTAAGGAATGTGTCGCGCAGGGTTTGCAGTTGGAAAGTTCCGGGTGTGTCGCCGGTAGGGATCACGTTGAAGGATTCGAGGGGGGATACGGCTTCGGAGGTGGCTGAGAGGAGACCGATTTTGTCGCAGGAGAGGTATCTGTGTTGCACATTAGCTACGGGGCATAGTTGTAGATGAAGAGGTTAACTTACCTTCCGTGATGGCCCTTGAAGCGAAAGCTCTCTGTCCCAGCAACGCGATTCGCGACCCAGACCTGTCGCACATCATGCGGTTCCGCCGTGGAAGGATTCCCATCAACGATGTTCTCAATCGGAATAGTAAACACCTTTCCCGTCGTATCACACGCCAGCGCTGAAGGTTCATCCGTCGGTAAAACAATCATGATCGGGCCCACAACATCAGTCGCTGCCTCAGCAGAAACCCAACTGTCGTCATTCTCTGCCTCTTCGCCCGTCTTTTGCAACTGCCCAGCTTCGTCGTCTACGCCATCGCGTTGGGATTTCTCGGGGTCTGTTCGCTTGCGCTTCTTGACCTTCTTGTCGCCTTTGAATGTCAATGGCTTGACCATGATGGGATATTCGAGGTTTAGCTTGATGATGTAGTTAAGTTACAGGGAGGGAGGTTTGAGGCCGACGGTCAACGCCGGGATACGGCGAGCTCCACTACGGGAACTGAGCTGTTCGGGAAGGTGATTGGTTATGTAATCGGTTCTCCCCCGCAACTCATGGTAACCTCTGTAAGAGAAAAAAGGAATAAAAAGATGAGAATAATTCCCTGACTCCATTTATTTTTTATCTGTCCTATAAGTTGAGTCGTTAGTTGCTGTATCTGGGTCAAAATGGTTGCTCAAGCTCAAGCTGTCTCCGTGTCTCTTCAGGACCTCAAGGATGGTACGTACCTCTTACATTCATGATAAGGTAGCGCCGCTGTCATGATGAATCTCCTTCGTCCTATAAATCAGCAGAGTCTAACAATTCATAGGCAACATTCCTTTTGAAACCCTCAAAGAAGCCTTTGGTCCTGATTCTCTCGGGATTCTCGTCGTAAAAGACGTCCCCAAAGAGTTTCCCGAACTGAGACACCAAGCTCTCTCTTACGCTTCATATCTCGGCAACCTCCCCAAGGAAGAACTTGGTAAGTTGTCATGATACTACTAAAGAGCCCTCACTAACACAAGTCAAGAGAAACTTGAGAACGCCAGAGCGAAATATCTAACTGGCTGGTCCCTTGGAAAAGAGACTCTCAAAAATGGTCAAGTCGATACCTTCAAGGGGTCATACTACGCCAACTGCGCATTCTACATCGACCCATCTCTCGAATGCGCCAAACCAACTGACGAATTCTCCATTGACACATTCCCCGAATATCTCGCCCCCAATGTCTGGCCACCAGAGAATGTTCTTCCAGGCTTCAAGCCCTCTGTCACCTCGCTATGCCGCCTCATCATTGACGTAGCTGTCCTAGTCGCACGTGCTTGCGATCGCTTCGCGCAAGAGGATATCCCAGGTTATCCAGCTGGATACCTAGAGCACGTTGTCAGCACGTCCAGCACCACCAAGGCCCGCCTGCTGCACTACTACCCTCAAGAAAACGACCCTGCTGCCAATGGCAGTGATGAGGATGACTGGTGTGCTACGCATTTGGACCATGGATGCTTGACTGGTCTTACATCAGCCATGTTTATCGACGAGCACAAGACAAGTCCCGCTGTACCAGAAGTTACAAACTTGAACGGTGCTTCTCTTCCACCCCTTGATGAGCTTCCCTCATCTCCTGATCCTTCAGCTGGACTTTACATCAAGTCTCGTACAGGCGAGACTGTCCAGGTCAAGATTCCTCGCGATTGCATTGCTTTCCAGACTGGCGAAGCTCTGGAGCGTATTACTGCCGGTCGATTCAAGGCTGTGCCTCACTTTGTCAGGGGCGTGAGAGCTAGTGTCAGTGATGGAAAGATTGCCCGTAACACGTTGGCGGTGTTTACTCAGCCCAATTTGGGTGAAGAGGTGGATATCAAGCAGCATCTTACTTTTGGTGAGTTTGCTCGGGGTATTGTTGATAAGAATACTGTTTCATGATAGGCTGGTATATACGCAAATACAAAATTTTACGGTTTAGTTTTGAGTCACAACATGTTGGTTTGAGAGAACAATTATTCTTATGGTATGTTCAAACGAGTGTGTATTTTAAGCTCAATCCAAAACAGTCCTAACAGCCTACAGAATGTGACATATAGCAACATGTTTGTTTTCTCTTTTGTAGCATGCATATAATGAGGGTGATTTGTCCCGCAAAACCCTACTGAGATATAACTCTAGTAGGGTAAAAGGGACAGCGCGGTCATTGAAACGAAAGCAAAAACTTAGCAGCGATGATAATGTGTCCGGCTTTGTAGTAAATCAATCACTATCAGCCAAGAAGAGAAGTGAAAAGAATAGGCCTGGACCAATGTATGCAGAAATGATTGATAAAATTACCAAGAATTCGGCCAAACAACTGGCAAGGACCAGGATTACGAAAGATCGTATCCTAACATGGCATTCCTGAAGCATCAAGCACGCATGTCAGGTTTGAGTAAAGCAATCAGCCAATTAGGCCCAAGCACCCACGAGACTCATGAAGAAAGCCCCGAAGAACACCAAAAGGCAGGCGTAGATACGCTTACGGCCGCGGAGGAATCGCCAGCTCTCGTCACTGAGGAAGTCCTGGGAAAGAAGCTCAACCAGCGAGGCAAAAGTGAGGAGTCCAGCCGAAATGGCATTCATGACACCAACTACAATGAGGCCAGTTTCGGAGTTGGGGCTGTAGAGTGTGTGGGTAGCAAGGCCGATAGCTTGTCCCAGAGGAGTACTGGTAATAATGTTAGTGGGTGATACTGTACGAATGGGTATTCGATACTTACGTGCATCCGTAGGCGAGGGCCATGAACCAAGGCTGCATCTTGCCTTGGGGCCATTTGATAGAAGCGATTCGAGAGCCCAGAGCCAATCCTTCAAAGGTTTCTACAATCGTGTTAGTCCAAGTTCAAGGCCATCAACATTATATGTCGACTTACGGTGAAAGACAATGGCAATGAGCAGAATAATGAATTCGTTGCCAATCGAAACGCTAAGCGCCATGCCAATAAAAACACTGTGGAAGAGAATACCAAGCTCGAGCAAGACGCACTGGAGAAGCTCCTTCCGTTGCTGCTGCTCTGGGGTCAAGCTTGGCATTTGTACAGCCTCGAGGCTCGTCTCCTCGAGGTTCTTTCTTCCAGATTGAGCGTTGTCGTCATCTTCGCAAGCTTCTTCTTGCAGGTTCTCCAATCGCTCATCTCTGCTGTTCAGGACGGAAAGTCCCTGGCCAATGCTGGAGGATCGTCCACGAATAGGTCCCATATCCCGGATGGGGAGCATGCCTGTGCCTCCCATGCACCCGCCACTGTTGGTGTTGCCAACAATGCTGGCATCGCTATCGGTTCCAGATGTGACCTCAGCGGGTGAAACATGGCGAGACGGGTGAAAGACCATCTCAATAACGGTGACAAGGAAAATGGCAGCAAGAGCAATGGCACCAGGCATGGCAGGGTAGTCCTGGTTCCAGAAGCTGCTCAGGCAAGGGTCCCCGAGAGAGATGAAAGCAGTGGGGAGCAAATGGACAAAAGCCGTTGCAATCAGCACACCAGTGCCAAAATGGCGTACAGCAAAGAAGAAACGAGTCGGAATCCTCAGACCAGGGAACTTGGTAGCCATGATGGGGAAGGCACAAGCAAGCGTCGAAACGCACAGGATGATGAACAAGGCTCCAACATGGAGAGGAGTGTTGTATTCAGCCTTGTTAACACCTCCAGTCTCGCAGGTGCTTCGCTTGCGGAGAGGCGAGACCTGAACAGGAATCGACTCATGGGCCTTAGGGGTTGAAGTCATGGCAGCAGGCGCAGAGGCAGGGGAGTTCCAGTATGAGATGATCGTCGAGACAACAAGAACAGAGAGGACCCAGACGGTCCAGCTCCAGATGTGCGAGGCACATGACGAGAGGGTGCCTCGATGAAGACGGATTTGGTCATCACCACCATCTACCGTCTTGAGATACGAGGACAGTCCTGGGTATGTGAGTTAGTATTGGGAATGAAACTGAGATGTGGATTATGACAAGGGATAATCATGAGATTTTTCAGACATACCCGAGATACGGGACAGTCGTCCCGCATCCTTCTCAGAGCCCAGGAAGGGCTCTGTAGGATGACTCCCCGCTTGATTACTTTCATCGTGCGAATTCAATAGACTTCCACTCGTGCCTCCACTTCCGTCATCCTGGCCAGCATCAACATGCTCGCGCAGGTTGGAGATGCCATTGAGATCCTGACGCGTGGTGTTCATGGCTGCCAGGGGAGAAGGAGCTTGATTCCAAGTCAAGCGCTGGTAGAAGGATTCATCCGCTTTAGAAAGGCAAATCATCTTGTCGGACCTTTTGGGGATGATGACTTCAGCCTTAACTTTGTTGAAGAGGATCGTTTGATAGGGGAGGCTGTTTGAAAAGGTACCAGTAAAGTTTGTTTGTCGTCACTGGCAAAAAAAAGGCCACGAATACAAGGTCTCGGCCGAATACAGTCAAACAGAGTATTTTCAGTCAATGTTGGAGAGATACGTTACGGATTGGAAGAGGGTGAGGAATTGGAATTGATGCGATGACGGAGATATAAGAGAATAGAGTTATCGCGTAGTGTACTACTTTAAATCTAACTACAAGTACCAGGCCAGGTCGGCAGACAAAAGGGTTAAAGGCACCTGGATAAGCAGAACACAGCCGCTAAAACTCCACTCACCTGCTTCAGAAACTGGGGGAGGTGGCATCCATGACAGCCCAGATCAGGTAAGGACAGACTTTTTTCTCTTCTTGTCTTTTCTTGTCCTAGTCTTGGGAACTCGATATCCCCGGCTTCGCCCGCGTGACCAGCAGCCCAAGACATTGACTCAGTCTGTCTTGATTGGCTCGTGCCTCGAGATACACGGGTCAATACGGAAAACCACGAGCATTTCCTTGTACCTCCCCGCAGTCTCTCTCTCTCCTCCGTTGGGTCCCGGTCATCGGCCGGCGGAAGAAGCTTGCGAGCGGGCGGCTCAAGAGTTCGGGAGACCTCCGTAGTTACCTATGATCCATGAATAACAGAAATATCCACAGACTATTGATTGATCACTTGATCACAAGAGAATCTCAGCTTTCACCCATGAAAAGGTAGAAAAGTCTAGATTTTCTCTTTACCCCACAGGAATACGATCGAATACGCTTCATCGAACCAAGCCAAACACCGGCAGAGAATTACAGCCCTCCCCGTCTTGGCACGCCATGTCTATGCCGTATAACTTGCATGGTCAACTCGGTGAATCGAGGTGAAAGCCGAAAGGTCCAATAGCTTTGAGCTATCACTAGCAAGCATGTCTCGTCACTGGTAAGATAATGGACTCCCTGCAGCTTGACCGCACTCACATGCGGTAAACTTCCGGAGGAGAAATGAGGCCCAAGTGACGATGAGACTGCCAATTGTTACATCGATAATGCGCCTGGTCTTGTGTCTGTTCCCACCCATATATTACTGGTCTGCTATGATCGACAAGAGCCTTGGCTGTTGCGCTTGAGCTGTGAATCAATCAGCACTGTAGAACAGGCATACTTTAAGCTTGATCACCATGATTCCAGTCGAAAAGAAGACGAAAATAATGATCAAGACATCAAGGTAAGAAAGTTTAACGATATGGGTCTTGACTCTTATCTAGGATCATATACGAAACGGAGCCGCGATTACATAAGACGTGATGCGATGATGCTGCGTAATTGCATCATCCTTCCTCACATGAATACAACCTCATTTATACTCTGTGATAACCTCAAGAACTCGGCATCTCTTCTCCCAACTCACCTAAATCAGCATCTCAGATACTTCAAACATGGCCCTTCCTCCTAAATTCGCCGGGCAGAAGCTCCAGTTCGCGCACCCTCCCGCCTCCGACTCAGCCGTGGCTCACACAACTCACACTCTCGAGTTCTACCTCGACTACTGCTGTCCCTTCTCCGCCAAGATCTTTCGCACCCTGCAAAACGACGTGATCCCCGCCATCAAGGCCAACCCAATCTGGGCATCCAGCCTCACATTTATCTTCCGCCAGCAGATCCAGCCATGGCACCCTTCCTCCACGCTCATGCACGAAGTTGCTCTCGCTGTTCTTCGTCTTGCGCCTGAGAAGTTCTGGGAGTTTAGCGCTGTGCTTTTTGAGGAGCAGCAGGATTACTTTGATGTGAACGTTGTGAATGAGAAGAGGAATGATACGTATCGTCGTCTGGCAAAGGTTGCGGCCAAGGTGGGCGTTGACGCTGACAAGGTGTTTGATCTGCTTGTGATCTCTGACAAGCCTGGTGAGGATGGGGCGCTGAATGCGGGTAACAAGGTCACCAACGATGTCAAGGTCATCACCAAGATGAACCGTTTGATCGGTGTGCACGTCACTCCTACTGCTGTATTTGACGGTGTCGTGCAGGATGTCAGCTCTGGATGGACAAAGGAGCAGTGGATTGAGTGGCTACAGAAGAATGTCGTTTGACTCGAATCAGATCACAATAGACATAAAAGCCATAAGCTCTAAATAGAATGAATGAATTCATGATAGCTATAGACAATTGAAGCTCTCACCAAAATATTCCGAGTTGGTCATCTTTACGGTGACAAAACGGCTTCTACCCTGTGTAAATATTTTCAACCTCAGCGCGTCTCCCCACTACCATCAGTTTTTGGCATCATTCTCATGAGCCTCTCATTGAAGCTATAACTCACATCAATCACAATGCATCAATTGAGAATGATAATACCGAGGCTACGGCCAACTCAATTGACCTCTCTCGCCCGTCAATCAACACCTCTTCAATCCTCAGTCCTTCCGCGAAACTTTCATCGCTCACTACAACAATCTCTACAAGCTCAAGTGAGATGCTACGCCAAACCTACAGCCAAGAAGCCCGTTAAGCTTGAAGATGAGCTTAAGCGACAGGCTAGAGCTGCTTCTAAAGATGGCAAGGAGTTTGGTATGTTTAATTGAGAGATGGATAGAAGAGTGGTGGCTGACGCTGCTTAGAACTTCCTGAGAAACTCATCATATATCATGCTGGAACAGGCCGCATCACATTCATGGCCATGCTCAAAATCACAACTCTCTTCATCGGCGCATTCTTCTGCTGTATCGTAGCACCAAGCTACATCAAAGCTGAGAAGCCCGAGCTCCTCACCGCAGGCGGTACGTGCTATCTCATCTCTCCCATAGTAAACCACAAACTAACAACACCAAGTCGTCCTATGCGGCATCATCCCCGTCCTGTTCGTCACCTACATAACCTCCCCCTTCGTAACCCACATCCACGTCCACCTCCCCCCCTACGCCCGAACATCACGCCCCATCCTAGAGCGCTTCATCAAGAACCTCCCTCCCACAACGCCCCTCACCCTGACCACCATGAGCGCCATCTCCAAGCCTCGCTACAGCAGCATGCACGCCGGTGATCTGAGCCCTGTGCGACGCCGCCTCGGCCTCATCAACTACGTCCGTGACACAAGGGACGAGAACGCCAGGCGCAAGTGGTATATGTTCCGTGCCGTCGGCAAGTTCTACGTGCAGGACAAGAGGCCGCAGACGCGGGTCCGGTATCAGAAGAAGACGGACAAGGTCGATGGTTGGATCTGGGATGTCATCAAGGAGCGCATTGACAGTCGGGCGTTGAAGGCTGCGTCACCTTATAAGGGGAATGTCTCGATTTGAACCGTTTGTCCGGTTCTGTACGACCATGTATGTACGATATATCGGAGAAACGGGAGTGCTCTTCGGTTCGCTCGTTGTTAGTATCACAAGCCTAGTCTCGTAAAGAAACAGACAACATGGCCCAATGAATTGATGAACAGGTAACGCGGGAACCATTGCTTCGGAGCAACGGGCATGATCTCCATGTGGAAGACTAATATATATGAGGTTGACCCTTGCTCTGATCGACGTCCAATGGCAAGTCTGATTCATCAACTCAAGACTTCGTATCACGACCCTAGTCACCAACACACCCCTACATGCTGGTCACTTCAATAGCACATGTACATATCACCATTACATGAGGACAGATCAATCAAGCTCTCGAACAATGCGCCCAGTACACGCAACCATGATATTTATACGTTGCATATCAAATAGAACCAATCCAGAAGCCATGACTCCTTTCTGTTTTTCCTTTGTTCCCAATGCTCCGCCAGAAGCCTTCCAGGTCGTCAATCACGTAGACAAATATTGGTACATGGATCCTGCCTGTCCAACCGAAACAAACGCACCTCACAGTAGGTACGGGCCCTTTCCATTTGTTGCTTGTGGGCCTAAATAATTCTCAACGCCTCCATCATGGCTCGTTATATGTTCTTGTCAATCCTGTCAAACCATCGTAACCAACCGGTTTCTATACAATAATACAAGCCCTTCCTTCTCCTGGCTGCACTCAAGTTCTGTCGATGACAGAACATGTAATCAAGGACTGCAACAAGTCTAATAACTTGATAAGGCCATGTCCTTAGCAGATTCGTCAAGCGAAGCTCTGTTTCTGTAACCAAGTCCAGCACAGAGCTCGTTGACAGATCGCCTTTAGCTTAGTAGGAAACAGCATCAGGAGTATTCATCCTTGAGAGGTGATAGCTCAATCAGCAATAGCATCCTTTCATCAGTGTATGTATATTCATCACTGGCCCCATGCTCGCTTCAACCCACCCTCGTAAACGCTTGCAACCGACTCTTGCCACATTGCAGGGGTGACAAAGTTTGGCACCGGTGCAGACGAGTACTGAGATGGCGAGATTTGATGCGATCCAGCAGGCATTGAAGCTTGAACTGCCTGGATATCCTGGATAGTGGGAACTTCCGTGGCACCTGAGGACGACGCGTTAAGAGGGCTCGTGTGAGGTGGGGTGGAGCTGGATTGTGTGTGAGAGGCAGGCGTACCAAATGTGGTGTTCCATTGTCTATGGACCAGTTAGCAAGCTGCTAGATCACAGTAGAAGAGGATTCAACTTACTCAAATAGTCGCGATGGATTCCATGCTGGTTGATCCGTCATCGACATACTCTGGGGCATCCCAGGAGCCTGTGATCCTTGCGACATCATGACGAGCGACTGTACAGCTGGGGAGTCACTTTTGCTGTCCAAAGGGCCCGCGGAAATAGGAGGTGTAATGGGGTGGTTGGTATAACTGACTTGTTGGGCACCGTGTGTATCCAAATGTTGATCAATGGACCCTGTCCGGTGGATTACTGGTCGGAATGAGTCGTTACCGCGAGGAGGGCTGGAGTGCGTGGAAGGGTGAGGGCTGCCGTAGGGAAAGCTGGGTTTCAGGACAAATGGCTTTCGAACATCTGCTGAGAAAGCATCTCGTAGTGCATTGATCTGCTTCTCCAGCTCTGGCATCGGCCATGCTGCCATCACCTTCTCCAACACCCTCATGTGCCTCGTAAAGTACTCGCGAGCATCAGTATTGAACTCAGGGTCTGGTGAAACAATTGCAACCTATTGAGAATGAGTCAGTTTGCGTAGACGACTATCCTCTTCGAAAACCTACCAGATGAATGACGATGCAAGAGAGGCCTGCGTAAAGAGAGAAACTGAAGCCTCGCTGCATACACTGGAGTCCAGTAAGTCCAAACGAGTTGAGAGTTGCCTCCTGAAGACGGCACAATGCCTTGGCAGAGCTGTAGCAAATCATCATATGGCGTTTCCATTGTCCATCCGGAGAATTAGGGTCAAGGAATGACAGGATAGGTCGATGGAACAGAATCAAGGCCAGATAGTAATATCCGTGCATGTTTCCAATAAAGTGCGAGGGAATCCAAGGAGGCGATCCATCTGGTGGGAAGGAAATGGCCAGATCCGGAGGTAGCTCGGTCAGCCAAGTGTTGAAGCTTTGTCCCAACTGCTGGAATTCAGGGTCAACGCCCCAATCCTTTCGTCTTCGCAGTCTTGTGTAGACTTTGCTCATGGTAGCAACAGTTCGCACAACCTGAGAGAAGTAGCTGAAGTTGCGCGAGATGTGGTATTCGGATTCTTCACAGCCTGGAACCGGTCTCGCAGCGGTGAAATCCACAGTGTTAAGTTTCACTGCGTGGTCGTGTCGCCCTTGTTTATGTTAGCCATCAACACAACAGTTCCATGGTACTGTCACTGACCTTGAGGAGCTCCAACCATGACCTCGCAGACAAAGACCAGCTGCCATAGTCGCTTTCGAAGTTGACACTCAACCGGGGTAAACTCGCAAGAAATACCTGCTTGGTGGTCCTCGTAATGCTCATCCAAGCCCAGGTCCTTGCCCATCTGAACACACTGTACAACAGTCATCCAAGAACGATAATAGTAACCTCGCTTGGGTGCAGCTTCGCGAGCCTTGAGAATCATAAGCAGGGCTTGAAGGGTGCTTAGACGTGGAATGTCCATGAAAGAATCGGCGTGTCCTAAATTGTGTGAGTACCTTCACAATTCTCTTCATACAAATTGACAGCACTTACGGGAAGCGAGGGCAAGCCATTGTTGACCCTCACCCGGGTCCTCGGCCAAACGTCCACCCATAGCAAAGATAGCTTCCAGAATCAAAGGCGAAATAGCGTTTCGGTCTGTGTTCCATTGTTGGTAGAAGACCGTCTTGCATAACACGGGAACGTAAGGGTGAACGTGAGTGAAATAAAGGTCGAAATAATTGAGTGCTGTGTCGTCATCGGGCATCAACTCAGGCGGTATGCGAATCTTGTGACCAGGTGCAGGCTTAGGTAAATTGGCTGGGAACTCCTCATCGTCTTCAATAGCTGGTTCCTCTTCACGTCTGAACGATGCCTTGTTCCTGAGATATGGAGCTATATGGACATCAGCAACTGGATTAGTGGGCATGGATATTATGAGCCCTACCTGTACCGGTTTCATTGACCTTCAGCGTTCCCAGGAGATCTGCAAGGTCATGATGTTGATATTCTCCAGGTGAGTAGGCCTCTGGGGAGGGTTGCTGCTGAGCTTGAGGAGGCGGTGGTGGCTGGTGCATTGGAGGAGTGGGAAACACATTCTGGCCTGCATAATGCTGTTCCATCATTGAGCCTGAAGGCGCAACAGCACCATAAGGCATGCCTCCAGCTTGCTGAGAAGGATCGTACTGAACATGCTGATATTGGGCACTTGGGTCAGGGTAGCCTGGCTGAGGAGCACCGTACATAGAAGCTGGCGAGATCTTTGTGCCTGGGTTCATTACTTGATGTTGCATTGGCATTTGCTGATACTGATCTGGAGGGTTCATGGGTGTTGTGTCATAAGTCGTCGAGTCGTTGGCTCCATCGAAACCATTTGGCCGTACGCAGTGAAGCTTGAGTCTTATGCAGGCCGAGCATGGCCATGTGTTTGTAGTCGCAGCGTCACATTTGATCTTCCGTCTTCTGCAACCTTCGCAAGCCCTCATAACTGCTGTGGTCTTAGCATGCTATTATTGAGTTTGTACCTTCACGGGTAATTATACCTTTCAACCGCTTATGGCGGTTATGCTCGTCAACGAACACATAGTCTACACCATATTAGTTACCATATCAAAATAGCATACGAGTATGCTGTATGCTTCCACGCACTCTTTTGGGTCTCGCGCTGCGTATATTGCTGCGGCGCAAAGGAAAAGGAATTCATTTGGGATTGTTGTGGTAAGATTCGGCGAACAGTAGGGTCGTCGTTTGACATTATAAGCAGTACAGTACAGTTCCGAGGTTTGTACCTCTAAGAACGTCGAGGATTGACGATGACGGCGGTCAACATGAAAAATCGGTTCGCAAATTCAGATAAACGAGAGTCGGGAGATCGTCGCAAACGATCGAGTAAATGGTATATGAATAGATGTTCGGAGTTTGGGAGTTTGCGCGCGATGGGGAGGAGAATCGCGGGGTGGAGGGATGCTCGTGGGGACAATGTCGTGACGGTGGGCGACAAAAGCAAGCAACGATGGGCTAACGTTGGGCGGTAAATAAGGTCAAGATCCAAGTCGGGGCGACAAGACCGATGGAGGTGTGCGACGTGGGTAGGATAGAGTAGAGTAGAGTAGAGTTGAGCAAAGTAGGAAGAGATATAAACTATTTGTCGTGCAAGAGAGAAAAAGCGTAACGTAAGGAGGCGAAATCCGCAACAACAGAACAGACAGACAGACAAGAGATATTGTATGGTATGTACGAAAGCTAGACCAGCTAAAAGACGTCCAGTATTAGAATAAATTGAGTTGGCTGGCTGAACTGGACTGGACTGACTGGCTGGAACTGGGCTGGCTAGGGGCGTGTCGGGGTACTATGTATGTAGATGATGGTGTGTCTTGGAAAGCTTAGAGCAAGGTAGTGGGAGTTAAAGTGAACCGTAGAGTCGGGTGTTTAGAGCCACTGCGTGTGGCTTTGAGTTTTGACTTTGTCTCTCTTTGGTCTTGGTCTTGGTCTTG